>CM035412.1:6527362-6782362 GCA_020310875.1 Ceratopteris richardii
TGTACTACGACAGACAAAGAGCTCGTGAGAGACAGAGGTAGAGATGCTTCAAATTTTCTTTCCCCATCTCGTTGTTGTAGATTGAAGCTATTTTAGATCAGAGATCGCATATAGAGAGAAGAAGTTAAGTATTTGGCGCAAGCAGAATGACATTTCCATCCGTCTGGCTACGTGCATTAGAACAAGGTGGAAAGAAGAGAGTTATGTAGAGAGAGAGAGGAACAAGACACACAGAGAGAGAGAGAGGGAGAGAGAGAGAGAGAGCGAGAGAGAGAGAGAGGAACGAGAGAGATAGAGAGGGAGAGAGAGCGAGAGAGGAACGAGAGAGAGAGAGAGAGAGAGAGAGAGAGAGAGAGAGAGAGAGAGAGAGTAATATGTGCATGTAATTGAATGATGTTTGCATAAGCATGTAAGTTAGCATGTTTATTAGAGTAAGATGAATGAGCATGTATGCATATGAAGTAAGATGCATGTCTATTTGAGTAAGATGCATATGTAGGTATGTATATGTACATGAATGTATGTATGCATGAGTGTATGCATGCAAGTATCAATGTATGTTATGCATGATTGTATGCATGCAAGTATGAATGTATGTATGCATGACTGTATGCATGCAAGTATGAATGTATATATGCATGATTGTATGCATGTGATATGTGTGTGCATGTATGCATGAGTGTATGCATGTGAGCATGTAAGTGTTATGCAAGTCTATGTTTGTATGTATGCATGTGCATGTGTGCATGAGAATGTGAAAGCATACATGTAAATATATGCATAAGTATTATAGAATGTGAGATAATGTTTTCATGTGCATGTGTGCATGAGTGTGATATGCACAAATGCATATGCATGAAAGTTAGGATGTGTGTAATGCATGTATGCATGTGTGCATGAATGATTTTAGCATGTATGCATGTGCATGTAAGTGTATCATACATGTATGCATGTGCATGTGTGCATGAGAATGTGAAAGCATACATGTAAATATATGCATAAGTATTAAAGAATGTGAGATAAAGTTTTCATGTGCATGTGTGCATGAGTGTGATATGCACAAATGCATATGCATGAAAGTTAGGATGTGTGTAATGCATGTATGCATGTGTGCATGAATGATTTTAGCATGTATGCATGTGCATGTGCATTTAAGTTCTTTTGATTTAGAGTTGTTGCTTTTATTTCTTTCTTGTTTTATCCAAAATCAATTTCAGAAAATATTATTAAAGAAATTAATAGTAATTTTTGTTAAAAAACCAAAAGATCTAAATCAAGGAAATATATTTTATAAAAATTATCTACTTTATTAGAGAAACCTTTTGAATTAAATATTCAAAGGTTAAAAAAACTTAAGTTCTAAAAAGTTCAAAAAATTAAAAACTTATCTACTTATAAATTCAAACGATCAAGTAAAAGAAATAAGTATAAATTTAGGATTAAGAAAATAAAAATATTTAAAAAAAGAAGTTAGTAATAGTAAAGCCAAGGGTTAGGTAAAGCCAACATTCCTGGCTTTATCAACTAGCGATAGGTTTAGGCAATTTAGGGAACAATTAGAACCCCCCATTAGAGATCTTCTACTCCATTAAAAGCATTAGCAAGAATGCAAAATGGAGGAGATGTTAAAAAATATGATGATTGAGAAGCGAGGAACATGTACAGTCCAAGCCATTTTAAGAGAAAAAGGCAAATTCATTGCCTTAAACATTACAGAATACTTGGATGCATTTGAGGAGCAAGTGCAAATCCAAGGTTTACCTGATGATGTTTTAGTCAAATATTTTGGCCGAGTTGTTTCTAGTTCAATTCTAGAAAGTATACAAGAGCACGCCAATAAACCTTGGGAAGAATTTAGAAAAGAATTACATAAGATGTGTTATCTTGAGGACTTTAGCCAGCATAGTCGGGAAGGATTTTTGCGATGGATAAACTCTTTAAAGAGCTATGAGTCCTTAACTCATCTTCATGGTGAGTTTATGAGACACTTAGCTCAACTCCTTGAAGAGGATAGAAATGCATTAAATCCATATTTAATTATGCATTTCCTCAGGATACTAAGTCCTGAGGGTCAGGGTGAGGTTGAGAGATGTATAGAAGAGCCAGGAAAAAGATATGGTCTGACTCACGACTGGGAAAAAGTAAAAAGAAAAATAGAGGTTGTTGCTCAAATGAAGCAAAGACAAACAGTTTTGTATGCTAGACCTAATGCTTCTCAGCCTAGGGAGATTCCTGCTGCAACGCAAGCTGACATGCCAATGCCTACGACTATGACTACAACTAACAATACAGTTGCCCCTAAAGCTCGGATAGAATTTCAACTAGATATTCTATGTAAGCATATGGAGAATGTTATGAAGATGCAGGCATCTCTTTCCAAAGAGGTTGCCCAATTGAATAACAAGGTATACTCCATGATTTTTAATGATCCTAGAGCTAGCAGTAGTGGTGTAGGGAAAGCACCACCTATACAACCAGTTATGCCAAAATACATTCCTCCTCAACGAGTTTTTCAACTAGCTCCATAGTTTGCTGCTCAGCCAGCCTTTCAAAGAAATACTGAAAGAAGAGGGACTGGCGGAAAGCGATGTGTATGGTGTGATAGTCAGGGGCATGCAACTTTTGCATGTGATGAATTAAAAAGCATGAAGGAGAATCAATTAGTTGTAGGGTTTATCTGTCAATTGGGGCAAAGGAGGAATGAAAAAGTTATATGAAAACTTAACAATCTCTAATGCAACTGCCAGTACCTCGGCTGCTAGATTAGAGCCAGCCGATGATAGGCCTATTTCTATGCCTAGCCAGAATCCTTATTCCATTGAGGCACTGGTATGAGCTAGAGATGAGATAATGTATAAAACTGCATGGAAATCTCTTGTAGATCAAACCTCGGTTTATTCTCACATTGCTAATGTTGAGGAAAAACGGAGACGACAAACGAGAGAGGATGAGAAGAAAACTGATAAAAAATTACAATTTGAGGATACAAATTTATCTCAAGAGGAGAAAAGAAAGATGATAAAGGAACACAAAAAGCCAACAGATGAAAATATTCAATCACAGGAGGAACACAACAAATCTGAAAAAGAAAATTCTAAAACTGAAAACAAAGATGACCAAAAACAAAATGAAGAGAAAGGGAAAAAGAAAGAAAGAAGAGCTCCACATGCAATAATGATTTCAGAGCTCGAAAAGAAGAACAATGACAGGGAAATCTTAAATGATATTCTTCTAAAACATCAAGTAACAATGTCTCTTGAACAAGTGTTTTCAATCGCAAAACTTGAGTTCAAGGATAGTTTTATTCGATTGATTAGAAAGAGACGTTTTCCATTACCACAAGACGAAGATATGCAAGATGTGGTGGAAGAAACTCTAGCTATTAATGACGCAATCACATTAAGTTAAAGTGATTACGAAGAAGATGAAGAATTTACAATGGGAAGCGTAAATAGAAAATTTTTAGGACCCATACACCCTGATGAAGAGATGTTAAAAAGTGAAAGTAAATTCAACACTACCTTCTAGGCACAAGGCACACCAGAAGTGAAAATTAGAATTGGAGATGAGAAGGATTCCTATTTAGCTCTAGCTCTCATTGACTCGGGGTCAGAGATAATTGTTATTTCAAAGACATTTTTTGACAAATTTAGATGGCCAATTGACAAAGAGCATGGCTGGAGGATGAGAACAACTCACAATGGCTCTGACATTTTATTAGGAGCATGTGCGAATAAGCCTTTAATGATAGGTGGCATTCGAGAAGAGTTTCACTTCTTCATTCAAGATAATTGTTCGTATGAAGTAATTCTCCGACAACCATTTATAGCTGAGATGAGAATGGAAACAAAAGCAATGAACGACGGGTTAGCATATGCAAGAATTCGATCCAAACCAGGGATGGATTCTTTGCAAGTAATGACAGTCTGCCCAAATCACACTAGAAATAGAAAGAACTTAAGAAGAAGTCCCATTGACTCGATCAGTCATGTATGTGATGATCCACTGGCTGTAATGCTAGACTCCACTATTAAGCGGGACAATAGTGGACATTGTTTTGATGTCTCCCATAACGATGCACATAAATTTAAAGATTATTTAGTTTGTACTCCTATGACTAGCTTACATTAAATTACTAAGGAAAATCTTACAAAAACATTTAGAAAGCAAAATGAAAAATATTTTAGAAAATCAAGATTAATTTTAAGTGATGAAAAAATTGAGTGTATAATTGAACTCTCAAAAACTTCTACTTTATTAGAAGAACTAGAAAGTGTTTCTCAAGAAAATTTAGAATCAAATCTAATTATTCTTAACTCTATTCAAGAATATGAGATTATTAGTGAATTCATCCTAGAACATGAAGTTAGTATAGAAACCAAATACAAAACTGTAGAAAAGAAAATAAAGCCTATAGCTCAACCCTTACCCAAAGATAGTCATGATATATTTCGATGAGTATCAGATGACCCTATTCTTAGAGATCGATCTAAGATAGGTCATATGTTTACAAAGGGAGTAAGAAATATATTAAATTCGGTGATGAATTTCTTTCTCAAATAGAAAAATATCACTTTACAAAGATGATTGTTCGTCATGGTAAAGCTTTTTCTTTATTCCTGCACGAAATAGGATGTGCAGACTCAAAGTTAGTAGCTCCGATGATTATTTTTACTGTAGCGCACATTCCTTGGAATCTTCATCTGATACAAGTACCAAAGGCTCATTTAACTCAGCTAATGAGACTATTAAAGGAAAAGATTTCTATGAGAATCTTGGAACCATCCTCTGCGCCATACTCCAATAGGTGGTTCACGATACCGAAAAAGAGCAAGAAGCTACGCTTTATTCAGGATCTAGAGCTTGTGAATAAAGTCACTATTAGGAATGTAGGAATAGTTCCCATTGTAGATGTGTTTGCCGAGGCATTTGCCGGTCATTCCATCTATTCAATGGGAGACCTGTATTCAGGGTATGATCAGTTTCAATTAGCTATTGAGAGTCGAGATGTGACCGCGATGAAGACTCCTTTGGGTTTAGGATGCATGTATACTTTACCACATAAAGCGACGAATTCTGTGGTGCACATGATGAATGCTATGAATCTGGTCTTACATGGCTTTATCCCAAAAGTGACGATGCCTTTCATTGATGAAATTCCAAAAGAAGGTGTGTGTGGAAAAAGAAAAAGATGAAAGTTTAGATTTATCTGGTTGTAGAAAGTTTGTTTCTAGCCATATTTCTGACTGTGAAAAGATATTTGAAAGATTTGAAGAGGTTGGACTAACTTTTCTCCCTACATAAATCTACTTTTGGTGTTAATGAAGTGCTAATAGTTGGACATTTATGTGGTCACTATGGTTGTAGGCCTTATCCGACAAAAGTTGATGCCCTTAGTAGGATTTTTGAGCGGTGTCACAATGCTAGTGAAGTAAGGAGATTCTTAGGTGCATGTGTTTTCTATGTCATCTGGATCCCTCACTTTGCTCACGTAGCGAACCCACTTGATGATTTATTAAGAAAAAGAAAGAAATTCTTTTGGACAGATGAGCATTCTAGAACAATAAGACATCTGAAGCAATTGCTTATCAATGCTCCTATTTTGAAACGTGTTGACTTGCTTTAGACGTCTTATTGTTCTAGCCAACACGTTTCAAAATAGGAGCATTGATAAGCGATTGCTTATCAATGCTCCTATTTTGAACTGTGTTGAGTATTTTGAAACGTGTTGACTAGTGTTGAAATGTGTTGAAGCCTATAATCCTAACCGTTGACACTAATCCTATTGGTATAGGCTGGGTCATTGGGCAGGATGATGAGGAGGAGCAAAGGTATGCAATTCACTTTGGAGCGAAGATCTTACATGATACTCAAAGGAATGATCCTCAAATTAAGAGAGAATTATGGGGATTAGTTACAACTTTAAAAACAGATAAAGAATACTTTATAGGAGCTAATGTAATAGTAGAGATTGACTATCTTCCGTTGATAGGTTTAATAGCCAATTTGTTCATCTCCAGATATAGCTATGTTATGATGGATAGCCTTTATTAAACTTATTAACCCTGCTTTTGTTCAAGTCTCCGGTAAACATAAAACCGTTGCTGATATGCTCTCAAGAGTAATTTTTGACAATGATAATGAAGCAATAGATAATCATATAAATTTACTTAATTATGAAACATCTACTTATACATACGAGAAACTTAGAGAAGATGATTATGAAGGAGAGTGGCGAGATATAGGATACTATCTGAGTTTGTTTCAGCCTCTTCCAAGCTGGTCTTCAAATCGATTCCGGAACATCAGGAAGAAGTCTTTCAACCTCTTCTTAAAAGATGGATATCTTTGGAGGCATGCTACAAGAAAGGTAAGAAACCGCAAAGAGTTCTAGACTTAAAAGTTTTTCAAGTACAAGTTCTACAAGAGATGCATGAAAGCCTTTGGTCTGGTGATAAAGGTTTTGTACCTACATATGAGAAAATTAGGGAAAGCTATTGGTGGCCGAGGATGTATGTAACTGTTAAAAAATTTGTGAGTGCTTGTATTTCATGCCAGTTACATTCCTCTGTGAATCATAGAGATCCTTTACATCTGACCTATCCACCTTGTGTTCATTACAAGTGGGTAGTCGACCTTGTGACCATGCCTAAAAGCAATAGTGGTATGAGATACATTGTTCTTGCACAAGAAGATTTGACCAACCATGTCGAGGGTAGAGCACTTTGTTCCAATACTACTTATAATGTATGCTTATTCCTTTTAGAAGAAGTAATATCCAGATTTGGATATGTAGAAAAAAGTACTAGCAGATCGAGGCGAGTTAGATGTTAGAGAGGCAAGAGAGTTCTTTGCACATCATGGAATTCGGTTGTCTCTTACGACTGCCTATAAGCGAGAAGAAAATGGAAAAATAGAAGGAGGGCATCCTTCCATAGTGAAGGCCATTTCAAAATCATGCCATGGAGATATTGGACAATGGCCAAAATATCTCCCATTTGCTCTTTGGGCTGATAGGATGACATACACGAAAAAAACTAATTTTATGCCAGCTCAACTCATGTACTATCAGAAGCCGATATTTCTCGTACATACTGAAATAGTTGATTGGATGAATTTAGATTGGAAAGATAATGTTTCAAGAGAGGAATTATTAGCACTTAGGATTAAACAATTAAAACAAGGTAACGAGAATCTAAAAGAAGCAATTAAAAAATTAAAAACATCACGACTGAAAAATAAAATATACTTTGATAAGAAACATCGACAGAGGCTGCAACCAATAGAGAGTGGTGATTGGGTGCTTGTATATGATAGTACTTTTGATACTCAATACGATGCATGCCGTAAACTAACTAAATGTTGGTTCAGACCTTATGTAGTTGTTTCTGTTTTTGAGAAAGGTACTTATAAATTATGAGAATTTGATTGTTTTGTGTTAAGGAATTTGATGGCAAGAAAAAGAATAAAGCTGTTTAAAAGAAGAGAAAGCAGTAAGTTTGATTTGGACAAAGACTTCCTGGAAGATGAAGATGAAGACGAAGAATAACTAGGTGACTTAATTCTAATTATTCTTATTATTTATTTTCCTCTCATGCATTTCATAAATAGGGTTTTATTTGTTTCAGATATAAAGAGGAAATTTATTAAAATTATGTAAATAATGAACGAGAAATTTAAGTAGGAATAGGTATATAGATTGAAAGTCTGATTTAGGGAACTTATAATGCGTTGTGAAGATAGAAGAGAGGAACACTTGAACTGCAACCCTTAGTAAAAGAGAAATTTACTTTATACTAGTAGAATTCTTTACTTTATGAACCTATCTAGCAAATGAGATCCTAATTCTCGTTGTAGCATATTTCTAGATCCTCTGCTCTGATTAGGGGTTAAGCCTTTCCCCTTAAACAAAAATGTTACGAAGAAAAATAAGAAAAAAAGACAAATGAGAACATCAAGCAGTACATTAATGGCTATTGCAAGATAGGAAAAAGCCAAAAAAGAAAGAAAAAAAAGAAAAAAAGAGTACAAAGAAAAAGAAAAAGAAAAATATGATTTAGTTGTGGTCTCAAAACCACTTTTGAAATACTATGCGGGCTATATGAGGCGGAGGTCTACTGCAGAAGAATTAGTTAGATGTATCTTATAGCAGACGTCTAATGTAATGTACCCCACCATAGGAAGACACATATGTTATCAGATGAAGCTTTTTCGAATTATGATTTTCTGTAACTTCATGTTCATGCTTATAGCTTTGTCGGGCTTCAAAGGGTGTTTTGTTGTGTAATGCACTTGTAAATCCTCGACTAAGAATGTGAATTGCAGTATGCACAACTTCTGCCCAGAACTTGTGAATCTTTTCATACTAGGCCCTATGAGCTTGCTTGAGTCCATAAAGTGCCTTGTGAAGCTTGTAGATTTGTCATCATCCCAATCATGTTTTGGGTACTTATGTCTGCACTTCATATAATATGATTATATGTTTATGCACGTGTTAATTCGTGTGTACCCATGCATATCAGTGTATCCATAGGAACCTAAGTGTGAAAGAGAATCTCATAAAAAAATAGAAATCATAAAAACGAGCAAAAGAAAACAAGTCAAACAAAATCGTAAAAGTAAAGCAGACAGTAAAAATAGGAAAACTTCATTGTGCATGCATAGATGTATATAGCGTGCATTGTCTAAAACTTAAAATAGAAGTAAAGCACAAAACGCGCACACAGTGAAGTAAACTTAAAACGTAAAGTTAGGAAAAAAAATAGAGCTTCGGAGATGTACTAAAAGGTTGCAATTACAAACGCAGCCTATGATTTGTCACAGATAAGATCTCTCTTTTAATATATATATAGAGTTGAAAACTTGATCTCATTTATCCTTTGGTTAATGACACTAATGTTTACTTATGATTTTTTTTATTTTTGTATGTATGAGTGATCATCTTTACGAGTTTGGGAAGGAATGCTACAAGTGGTATCAGAGCGGAATCCGTCGTCGACAACATTGGAAGGAATTCAGAGAGCATAGCATAATCGATCCAAGTTGATGACTGAAAATTGATTGCGAAGATTGAAAAGAGAATGGATGAGCTAGAAGAGGATACGACAACTCGCTGAGCTATAAACCGAACAAGATGTGATGATGTCTACACTCAAGATAAGTGCTCTAATATTTCTTTGTGATGCATTAGAACTTCTTATTTGCCGGTTCAATCTAGTAGAAGAAAATGGTTCCCAAACTCTGAGGACAGAGTTCTTCAAAGAGGGGAAGAATGTAATGTACCCCACCATAGGAAGACACATATGTTATCAGATGAAACTTTTCCGAGTTATGATTTTCTGTAACTTCATGTTCATGCTTATAGCTTTGTCGGGCAAATCTCTTATTTGTCATCATCCCAATCATGTTTTGGATACTTATGTCTGCACTTCATATAATATGATTATATGTTTATGCACGTGTTAATTCGTGTGTACCCATGCATATCAGTGTATCCATAGGAACCTAAGTGTGAAAGAGAATCTCATAAAAAAAATAAAAAAATAGAAATCATAAAAACGAGCAAAAGAAAACAAGTCAAACAAAATCGTAAAAGTAAAGATGTATATAGCGTGCATTGTCTAAAACTTAAAATAGAAGTAAAGCACAAAACGCGCACAGAATGAAGTAAACTTAAAACGTAAAGTTAGGAAAAAAAAATAGAGCTTCGGAGATGTACTAAAAGGTTGCAATTACAAACGCAGCCTATGATTTGTCACCTCCGCAAAGTAGGTCTGTCCTCGTTATTGTCTATGCGATGCTTTGGTGTATAAGCTTATTTTTTTTTGGACACGCAAGCGATGCCGGATTTCTTATACATAGCTTCTCTGTGATAGACACTGGTTTTGATCGAGCTCCTCGTGGTTTTTGACAAGTATGCTATTGACCATCAACACCTTGTACGTGCTATGGTACACAACTTCATCGCTGAATGCAGGAGAACCGCGTGGCTGAGACTCTAATTCTCCATCGTTCACAAGAAACGTAGCCGCTTACCTAGCCGGCTTTCTTATGCAAGTATTTTTATGATCGATTCTACGTTTTCTTCTCCCGTAGCTTTGATGGAACCATCCAGGCACAGTCTCTCGGTTGTCAAGTTTTCTACTTCTGCCCAAGGTTTCTTTGCAATATGGGGTATCTACCTGCTCTTGAACTAAGCGCACGCTGACAACCAGAAGCATGGTGCATGGACACAAGGATGCGAGCAAGTGCCTCTTTTGTATTATCTTTTCATTTCCAGTGTTCTGTAGATTCTGTATAACGTTCTATACAGATTCCAGCGGGAAATTGTCCTTCTAATTTGATTATGAGAGCTATTACTCATTGAAGATGATAAACATTCTAAAGTCAACAACATCATTTGGATCTCCGTTATCGTTGCGACTCTGTAGTGCAACTTCTTACATATATAGAAGAACATCAAAGGTCGATGGTTTGCATGTGCTATGGAGGATTAGAGAAAGAAATTGGAAGATACATACGCTATGAAGGAATGATGAAGTGTTAACAGATATTTTCGGGGAAATTCTATGGTTGCATGGGTAGACAACTCAAGGAAGAAAGATTATAGTTTCCATGATCTGCTGGTTACTGTCTAAGGAAGATATGATGTGGCTCTGACATCGTTCTCCCGTACAAGAGTATGTCTATCCATTTATTTGTATGTTCTTATTTTTCCTTTTGGAGTAGCAGACGCCATGCGCTATGGCGAACAGGGTTGTGCTCATAATTACAACTTGAAAAGAATATATGGAGCGAGCGTCACATAGTCAAAGATGGAATTATGCATTGTATTTTCAAGGAAGGAATTATCTTATGCCTGATAATCATATATGACGATTACTTCCCATGATTTTTCTTTATTGGGAGAATTGCTTTTAAACGAGGTTTGTCAGATGGAATAATACAGAGTGATGATTTAGGCATGACGATTGGAGGATAGCAAATACCGAATCGCATGGACTAAATAATCTGAAGACCATTGCTTTACTTGGACTACTACATTTGGTGACCGAAACATTCGAGGGGCTGAGGCTTTTTGGTGCAACCCAAAATTTATTTTATTCTCTTTCATGACTATAAACCAAACCCATGAAGAACAATTCAGATAGATTTTGTTTGGCCTGATAGCCAAGAAAACTAGCACCTCTCAATAAGACTTTCAGATCAGTCATGAAGAGGTGAATATGGACTTCGAGGAGACAGATATCATGAAGGGTAACCCAACTCATAATTTCAAAGAAGGAATAACGAATATAGAGGCCATGTGCCATGCTTATTGGCCGTTTCCATCTTCAATGACATCAAGAAGAATGATGTGTTGTGATCCAGATCAAGATTGAGAAGAGGTTACTTTGCGGGAATCCTTTTTCATCATGCTACATTAAGAAGAACGATCCATGAGATTGAAACAGAGATTGAGAGTGTGATTGAGAGTGAGAGTGAGAGTGTGATTGAGAGTGTGAGTGTGAATGAGATTGAGAATGAGATTTGGTATTGCGATTATATGATTACCTCATTGAGATTGAGATTGAGAGTGTGAGTATGAATGAGATTGTGATAGCTCGGGGGTGGTCGGGAGGTCGAGCCTTCATCTAGAGGCTATTGATTGTCTATCAAATGGAATATTTTCCAAAGATATTATTTAAAGAAGGATGAGAGCTCATCCAGAGACTATTGATGATATATTGTAACAATTGGATCATGAAGATGGATCGTGAAGCTATTCATGTATTTAGAACCAAACATCTAAAAATTCATAGATAAGATCTCTCTTTTAATATATATAGAGTTGAAAACTTGATCTCATTTATCCTTTGGTTAATGACACTAATGTTTGCTTATGATTTTCTTTTCGTTTTTGTATGTATGAGTGATCATCTTTACGGGTTTGGGAAGGAATGCTACATCTAAGAAATAAAAGAAAGCATACTTATATAAATTAAATTTTACTTAAGAACAGGGTTAATGGAATGCTAAGTACCTCACTTATTTAAATAATCTTTATAGGATTTTCTAGATTTTTATTTTTGACTATATGCATTAATCGAAACGATTTCTAATTCATATCTATGTAATTTTAGAACTTTTCTTTATTCTTAGAAACATAATTAGAAATTAGAAGCATTTTTTATAATATTATTTAGAGTTAAATTATAGATTTTACCAAAGAATTTGATATTGCTTTCCATTGAACTGCAGGTTGGCCCATCAAGGATGATGTGTTGGTTTGGTGAGGGCAGATGTTAAAAGGATTTCCTCACTCGAGTTAACATATGGAAAAAGTAAAAATGATTTGATTTAAAGTCAATTAGTTGATATCTCTCTCACATAAATTTTAATGCATTGGTTTAAATTGACTAACTTTTCTCTTGGGTACCTGCAGGAAAAACAAGAAATCATATTCACAATGAAGGGATAATTGATCGTTACTTTAACTGTTCATTTTATGTCTACTATATGTTTATGAGAGCATGTCTATATGCATTTATGATCATAAGAGTACATCTAAGTGAGAATAAAGAAGAATTTAAGTATAGATATTTACATGTGCCTATGTTTATAGGATTGTGTATCTATATTTATATGTGAAATGCACTTAATGTGGTATGTGTTCATATTTCTATGAGAGTGAATGAGAATGTAGGTTTTTTCCATATATATGTATTTGCATATGTATACTTAAAAGATACATTTGTATGCACTTATGTCTATGTGTTTGTGTGTTTTTGTTTACCTAAACATCAATATATATATGTGGATCCATGTTTTATATGGGTACACTAAACCTATAAATATTTTATCTAAATATCATATATATGATGACATGTGTATGAACATGAATGATTATGAGTATGTCTATTTATTTGAGACCATCAATATATGTGAGTATGTGTGTTAGCTCTCCATAAAGTGAGCATATTTGTGCATGTGTGTGTGCCTAGGTGTTGAGGTCTATAAGATTTAATATTTGTGTACCATGGGAATAGACCCATAATATATAAATGTGCAACTTCATTAGAAGTGTATGTGTATTAACCCTAAGTGCATAATTTTGTTCCTGGAACTTTAATAATAAGTAAGTTAGTATCTATACATATGTTAATAAAAATAGTTAATGACTTTAATTAATGAATAACTACAATAATTATTTAATAATTAAATACCATAATAAAAATAATGAATAAATATATTTTTTAGATAATATACGTGTGTGCATGATGAAGTGCAAGTTTAACTATATGATTAAATACTGATATGATCTAGTTAGTTTTAGTGTGCATGGTGAGTGTGAATGAAGTTTAAGTTAACTAAAGAGATGAACGGGCATGTTTGTGTGTGCATTTAGGTATATAAATAAATGATTAAGTGATGATTATCCTAATGATCTTCTTTCTACAGGTACGTTGACTCTATGAGAGAGAGAGAGAGAGAGAGTTAGAGGGCCGATGTGTGCTGGTGATTGACACTAGAAAGAGAATCGAAGGGAAAGAACAAGCAGCGTGCAGAGAACTTTTGGAGAGAGAGAGAGAGAGAGAGAGAGAGAGAGAGAGAAGTTTCTGCATTTTTCCCCTCCCTCCATCATGTGTGTGTGCAGAGAGTTGTAGAGTAGACGAGAGAGAGAGAGAGAGAGAGAGAGAGAGAGAGAGTAATATGTGCATGTAATTGAATGATGCTTTCATAAGCATGTAAGTTAGCAGGTTTATTAGAATAAGATGAATGAGCATGTATGCATATGAAGTAAGATGCATATGTAGGTATGTATATGTACATGAATGTATGTATGCATGCAAGTATTAATGTATGTTATGCATGATTGTATGCATGCAAGTATGAATGTATGCATGCGTGATTGTATATGCATGATTGTATGCATGTGATAGGTGTGTGCATGTATGCATGAGTGTATGCATGTGAGCATGTGAGTGTTATGCAAGTATATGTTTGTATGTATACATGTGCATGTGTGCATGAGAATGTGAAACCATGCATGTAAATATATGCATAAGTATTGAAGAATGTGAGATAATGTTTTCATGTGCATGTGTGCATGAGTGTGGTATGCACAAATGCATATGCATGAAAGTTAGGATGTGTGTAATGCATGTATGCATGTGTGCATGAATGATTTTAGCATGAATGCATGTGCATGTAAGTGAATCATGTTTACATATGCATGTAAGTTAGGAAGTTAGGTGTGCATGTGTGCATGAGAGAAATGCATGTGCATATGTAATGTAAATAAGCACATATATATATATATTATATGTATGTATATATGTTGGAAACTTATGCATGTATGTTAGGAGTATATGCATGCATGAATGATAAAGCATGAGTTTTATGCGTATGCATGTGCATATTAGAATTAATGCATATGCATATGAATGTAAGTAGAAGTGTATGTGTGCATGAGTTAAATAGATGTGTTTACTTGTGCATAAATGCATAATAGATATAAATGAGATTGCATTAGAAGTACATGTTAGTGTATGAATATGCATGTTAAAGATAATGTTTGTATGTAGTTATATATACATTAGAAGGTTAACATGTGTTAGCATAGGTTTAAGTTATGTTAACATGAATATGAGTATGTAGTTATATATACATTAGAAGGTTAACATGTGTTAGCATACGTTTAAGTTATGTTAAGTATTCAATGTTAGATTAACAAATGAGTGTTTTATATTAATGAAAGCATACTTATGTGCTAATGATCTTCTTTCTGTAGATCATTGTGAAGAATACTTGACGAGTATTGAAGAAGATTGGACGAGATTACGAGATTGAAGCTGCATATGATATTTAGAAATATAAATTTGTATAGGAATATTTTCTGAGAGCTGTATTAGAACTCTTTAAAAGCATTTGTATAGGTCTAGATTTGATTCAAAAGTTTTCTAGCACTTTCAATTTATAGTTTAATTAAAATTCTATATTTCACTTTCTTATGTCTATTTTTTTTCCTCCCTTTCTTGCTTGAATTTGTATCAAGGTCTTCTGTAAGAATATACTCATGGACCAAATACTTCTCTTGTACTTCTAAAGTGAGCCACTCACACATACCTCTAAAATTACTTTTTTGTTTCATTCTCTTATATTCTCTCACCTATCATTTTAAGCTAGCCAAAGAGGGATCACATGGTCTCAAAAACTTACCTAAATAAAATGTTTCTTGGAGATCTAAAACTTCTTAGGTCTCTAGATGTGGCAGAAGATTTCAACTATTAGTATACACCACAGAGCAACATCCAATGTGTAACAAACAGTAAGGAGCTTAAGATGGAACGTGTTCCTAATATCTCACCTATAAAGTTGAGTATTGTTGCATGTACAAAGAAGGATTAAATCTTAGCCCTAACCACATTTCGTCACTAATAAGAAGCTCTAGCCCTTGAAAATAATCTTAGATTCTAGGATGGAGGATTGCAACCATCAAAATCAATCCTCACATATCACTCTTAAAGTAAATTTCTCTCACTTTCTGTCTCTCTCTCATTATGGAAGTAATACGTATAGTGCGTTACATATCTTCAATACTCCACCTTCAAGTGAACACAAATGATCCATAGTGCTCTAAGTAGTATGGCCCCCATTACAAGGAGAAATCATTGTGAGAACCCATATATTTGTGGAACCCTAATCTCAGAGTTTGATAAGTTTTGTGCATGATGGCTAATGGTAATAAAGGATCTTTATTACCCTAGCCAAAAGCTTGGGTAGGGCATAAACGTTGGAGCCATTAGGTTGCCGTTCAAGATGAAAGTAAGGGCATTCTTGTCGATTAGGGTTTTCCCAAAAAACCTTTATGGTGGGAGTACAGATGCCCCTGGTATAAGGTCTAGATCATTAAAATGCGACTTTTGCTTGGGTAAATATTGTTGGAAATCTTATTTTTCCAATTATCTTATCTCTTCTCACTATGATGGTTAGTATTGAATCCCATTGTAAAAGCTATATAAGCATCTCCTATGTGAATCTTTATATTAAGTGCACACTAGTTAGCCCTTCATATAGAGTTCGTTTGTATCACCATCGAAGTATTGTATTAGAAGCACATGGATGAAGAGCATCATCTTTGTTCATGGATGTCTCTTGGCTATTCAAAATTTGAGTTCTCTATCTCTCAATTTACACCTTTCTATATGCGTTTTATACATCTCTATTTGTTTATCTATTCCAACATGTTCTTATTTTCAACATGGGAAACTAGTTGCCGCATGCCCTCTATACCTCATAGATCCAACGCTCGATACATAAAAGAGACATTGCTCTCTCCATTTTTCTTTCGTCCTCAGTTGATTCTCCATCTGTTTTTTCTTCCATGTTTTTCGATCCCCACTACTATGCTTTGCTCTCTCTCTCTCTCTCTCTCTCTCTCTCTCTCTCTCTCTCTCTATCTCTCTCTCTCTCTCTCTCTCTCTCTCTCGTTATCCCTCCCTCACCTTCTCCCTCCCTCCCTTCATCCCCCTCTACCCTTCCCCCTCTCTCTCCATCTCTCTCTCTCTATCTCTTTCTCTCTTGCAATATGATGCATGAGAGAGATTTAAAGGTATTTGTTTAACGTCTGAAGCTTTCTCTAGTGGTAGAATGATGGTATAGGAAAAAAAATAAAATATAAGAATGTTTTTTCTTCAACATTTATAAACTTCCAAGGGCCTTAAGTAATGACATTTCCATGCCATGTCGTTTGGAAATTTTAAATGAACTAATATTAAAGATTATGATTGTCTGAAGTACTTAATACAATAAAAGTTATTTTAAATTAAAATAACCATGACTAGCAAGGAATTCGGAAAAAGAAACAATAAAAGCATATCTCCTCCAATAAAAGTCCCCCCCCCCCCCCCCCTTAGTATATGCTACACGGGAGGCTATCATACAATGCATGAAGAACACCAGAAGGGATTAGAAATGACATGCCATTATAAGTGAGAAAAAAATGTCTCTTACGACTATACATTATCTCTTATTAGTGTAAATAGTATCCAGAAATAAACGTGTTCAAAGTTGAATCTTGGCCAAAGAGCATCTATAACGACTTGCAATATTTTCTCTACATATATAAATATTTTCTATATAGAATTATTTTCTCCAGATATTGATGTTCAATTTAAACCTTTTTTATTTTCATATAGACTAGTTAAATATTAAATGTTATGGATCCAACTTGATTTTCAAAATATTGAGATCACAATAATTGTTGCAGAGGCCTTTACACCTAAAACAGGTTCTGATAATCTTGTGCAGGATGAAGAATAGGAATTTACTACTCTTTGCAATTATGAACCATCTAAACAATGTGTATGTAGTAGAATCAGATGTTTGGTACTTTGAATTTGGGGCAACCAAACATATGACGTTGCAATGTAGTCTCGTCAATTCACATGAGCATGCTTGTACATGGAATACTATAACATCCACTAACAAATCCTCTTATCGCATAATGGGAGTTGAGATCATTCTAACTATTGTTGATGGTAGTTCTTTCACATTGTTAGATGCTTTTCTTACAGAGATTAAGAAAAATTTGTTATCAATTTCAGCATAAGCCAAGATCGGCTTGGTTGCAAAATTTTTAGATCATAGATGTATCACTCATGATTTGCTAAATATTGATGTTATTATTGTTTCTAACATTTTATTTAGTGGGATATATAAGCTCATACATTATGAAAAATTTATGAATGATTTAGCATGTGCAGCTCAAGATTCTTAGGCTCTATCGGATGCAAAGCTTTGGCATGTACACTTTGGTCATCTGAGTTTTACTAATCTGCTATGCTTGCAAAAATCTGAAATGGTGTCCTCTCTACCCAGAATTGAGGCACCTTGTAAACATGTTTTTGAAGGCTCTATTTTGGGAAACATGTAGCATTCCTCTTTCCCAAAACATGGTTCTCTCTGAGCTACTAAAACATTACAATTTGTTGATAATGATGTTTGTTGTCCTATGCAGACATCTTCTTTTTCCAACCAACTTTACTTTGTGACTTTCATTGATGACATTTCTAGGTCTGCATGGGTGTATCCACTGAAAGCAAAGTTTGAAGTGTTTATGTGCCTCAAAATGTTTATGGATTTTGGTGAAAGTCCGCATGTTAGTGTTGGAGTTAGACGTCTACGAAAGCACGTGAACAACACAAGGAAGAAGAAGAAGCCTGGAGCACAACACACAATACTGAATGTATTACTAGATAATGTACAAAATAAGTAGCCCATTAGGGCGATAGGCGTATATACAAGCCGAGGGAAAAAAACCTCATAAAGAGGGAAAAAAGTGCCCCAATGGTCCTAGAGTGTTCACACACATCACTACCTACATATATCAACAAATCCCCCCTGGGAGTGATGCGGTGAACAAGTAGCTCGCACTCATGTATAAGGAAGTGCCAAGCTATGTGGAAATCACTCCACAAAAGGAATTAAGCCCAAAACTTTGCGGAAAGCTTCAAACTTCTCCCTAGGGAGAGCCTTTGTGAAAAGGTCTGCAATGTTCTCCTGCGTGGGCACATATGCAAAGGTGATCTCCCCAGCATAGAACCTCTCCCTTACATAATGATAATGCGCCTAAATGTGCTTAGTGCGAGCATGGAACACAGGGTTTCTCGCAATTGCTAATGCGCTCTGAGTGTCAGTGAAGATGGTGGTGGCAGAAGACTGAACAACACCCAAATCAGCCATAAGGCGTCTGAGACACACACACTCAATGGTAGCTGTGAAAGTTGCCCTAAACTCAGCCTCACAACTGGAAGTGGTCATAGTAGGCTGCTTCTTGCTCAACCAAGATATACATGAGCTACCAAGCATGAAGCAAAAGCCACTAGTGGACATAGGAGTGTCATAGCAACCAGCCCAGTCTGAGTCAGAAAAAGCATGCAAATTTGGCGGTAGTGATCCCCCCTTGGCATAAAACAACCCAAGTAGCCGAGTACCACTCAAGTAGGGAAAGATGTGCTTAACCGCCTGCCAATGCTTGTCACCTAGGCAATGCATAAACCTGCTCATCTATGAGACAACAAACTGAATATCTGGCATGTATCTTCTCATACCAAGCACGTGGGGCTTGCTTTAAACCATATAATGCCTTCTTTAACCTACGCACGTGGTTTTCATGCCCTTTCTGCACAAAGCCACAGGGCTGAAAAAAATACACTTCTTCATGCAAGTCACCATTCAGAAATGTAGTTTTAATGTCCAACTGATGTACATCCAACCATGATGGGCTGCAAGTGCACAAATGCTCCGAAGAGTAGTCATACGTCATGTAGGTGCAAAGGTCTCATCAAAATGAATGCCTCATTCTTGTGCATAACCCTTTGCAACAAGCCTAGCCTTATACCTATCAACTCTACCATCGGGTTTACGCTTCAGCTTGTATACCCACTTAGTGCCAATGGCCTTCTTGCTAGGAGGCAAGTCACATAAAGACCAAGTACCATTCTTCATTATTGCATCATATTCAGATTACATAGCTGCCATCCAATTTTCTGAATTTTGTGCTTCATCAAACGAAACAGGCTCATTCTCATCACAGAGACTAGATGCAGCCATAGCATAGCAATATGATGCAAAAGAGGCACTATGAGAGCCTGATCGAGTATGATATGACAGAGGTGCATCTAATTTTCTATCACGCAAGGTCTGTACTAGCCATTTTGGCATAGTTGTTGCCTGATCAATATTAGGTCTCTCGTCAATAAGTGCATCATGCACATCTGCATCAGAAATGGAATTATCTACATCATCACATGAAACCTGCAAAGGCTGAGAAGTTGCCTCATTAGGACCAGCACTAGACTGTGCACTTATAAAAAGAGGCAGCAAAGTATCGTACATGTTGTTGGAGCTAACAAATGTCTCCTTAGTACATGAAAGCAATGGCTGAAGAGCATCATCCACAAAAACAACATCACGGCTAACCAGAATGTGTTTATCTGTGGATGATACAGATGATAGCCTTTACTTTTAGAACTCTACCCAACAAAAATACATTTTACTGCTTTATCATCTAATTTTTTGCGATGTTGTTCAGGCACTAATGCATATGCCAAACAACCAAAAACACGTAGATGAGCAACAAATGGCTTGCAGTCATGCCAAGCCTCATATGGAGTGATAGAGTGTAGCACTTTAGTGGGACACCTGTTCAGTACATATGCTGCACACATGACAGCCTCAAGCCAGAAACTATGTGGTAAAGCTTGAATCTTGACCATACACCTCGCCATCTCCATGAGTGACCTGTTCTTTCGTTTAGCAACTCCATTCTGTTGAGGTGTATATGGCACTATACACTAGTGTTTTATCCCATGTTCAACCAGAAATGTATTAAAACCAGAAGACATATATTCCCCCCCTCGATCAAAATAGAGGGTGCCCATTTTACATGCTGATAGATTTTCAGCCAAAACCAAGAATTGTTTGAAGCACATGAACACTTGCAACTTTTCCTTCAATGGATATACCCATGCATGCCTGGAAAAATCATCGATTAAAGTCATGAAGTAAAGATAATTCCCAAAAGAAGATGTTTGCATAGGAGCACAAACATCACTATGTACAAGCTGCAATTTCTAAGTAGCCCGAACTGAACCATCTTTTGGAAAGGACGAACACTACGTTTTGCCCAAAATACACTCTTCACAAACATGTTTTCCAGGTGCCTCAAGCTTGGGAAAAGAGGACACCATTTCAGATTTCTTTAGGCGTAGCAAACTAGCAAAATTCAGATGACCAAAGTGTGCATGCTAAAGCTTTGCATCTGACATAGCCTAAGAATCATTTACTGCACATGCCAAATCATTTATAGATCTTTCATATTCTATGAGCTTATACAGCCCATGACATAAAATGCCTATAGCAATAATCATATTGCCATTTGACAGATCATGAACTGTACACCTATCATCAAGAAATTTCACAACCAAGCCAATCTTGGCTAATGCTGAAACTGATAACCGGTTCTTCTTGATCCCTGGCACAAATAAAGCATCTGACAAAGTGAAAGAACTACCATCAGCAATGGTCAAAATGATCTTACCAACTCCCATAACAGGATAAGAGGAGTTGTTGGTGCATGTAATAGTATTCCCTGTAGGGGCAGGCTCGAGTGAAGAGAAGAAACTGCACTGTAAGGTAATATCTTTGGTTGCCCCACTGTCAAAATACCAAACATCTGAGTCTACTACATACATGCACTGCTCATGAGAAGATGGGTCAAAACTGCAAACAGAAGTAAACGCCCATTCTTATTCCTGCACAAGATTAGTAGATTCTGTTTTTGGTGTAGAGGCCTCTACAACAACCATTCTTGCCTCTTTCTTCTTTGCCTCTTTAGCAGCCAATTTTTGATAGTTCTTTATGATATAACCATTCCCTTTATAGTACTTACAAAACAATTTCTGCTTTTGTGATTTCTTCTCATCTATATCTTCCTTCTTTGAATATGCAGAATCAGCAGATTTCTGCTTACTAGTTGAACAGCTACATTTTCCTTTGCCCTTCTGACTAGCGGGGAAAGCTTGATCTACAACTTGCATAATGGACTTATTCTGCCTAGATTGATCTTCATGCAACAGAACAGAGACAAACTCCTCAAATGATAAGGCATTTGGATTGCCTTTCATCATCAACCGAAGAGTAGAAGCAAAACTCTGATATGAATGAGGAAGACCATTCAGAACGGTCTGCACAAGTGAGCTATCTGGTATAACCTCATCATCAGAAATCAATTGTTCCTTCAAGTCTTTGATCTTCATTAGGAAACTCTCCATAGAATCACCTTCATTCATGTGCTCACTCTCCAACTATTTTCTTAGGTAAGCAACACGAGCCTCATTCCTAGCTTGGTACAATGTGGTAAGTGTATCCCAAGCATCCTTAGTTGTTCTCTAAGAGCAAATGTGAGGAATAATGGCACGTTTAACAGAGAAAGCTATCAATGCATGTGCTTGGGCATCTCTACCATCCCAGCAAATCTGCTCTACAATAGGTGCAGCAAAAAGCATAGCACGAATAGGAATATGGAGAATATCATCATCTTCCACACCTTCTCCATCAACTTCAGTACCTGCCGTCGTAATAGTTACAAGTGTGATAGGATGTTTTTTGACACCCTGCACAATGTTCCACAATCCTTTTGCAACCAACACATTTCACATCATATAGGCGCATAACGAGTAGTTGGTACCATCCAACTTATCCTCAACAGCCAATATACGGAATAGATCACTGCTTTCATCCATGGTTGATGACTAAAATACCTTGATCCTGAAAATTGAGTGTATCTCAAAAAGTTGAACAAAAGTGCCCAAACAAATTCAGCTAAACCTATAGCATGCTTCGAGATGCTTATATTGTCGAACAGAAACTGGTATATACCTTTGGCACAAAAAGACAAAATAACCTACACAAGCGCTATGATAGTGCGTTCAAAGGCTGAAACGAGCTCAGATTGCGATTTCGGCACCACAAAGCAAAGATGTTTTAATCTCGAAGACACGCTGAGTATGCTCACCAAAATTCATGTGATTCTAGGACTGCAATTGGAGGAGTGTCAATGGCACCCTTGATGAAGCGACGACATGCTCTGATACCAATTGTTGGAGTAAGACGTCTGCGGAAGCAAGTGAATACCACAAGGAAGATGAAGAATCCTTGAGCACAACACATATTACTAAATGTATTACTATAGAATTTACAAAGATAAGTAGCCCATTAGGGCGATAGGCATATATACAAGATGGGGGAAAAAAACCTCCTAAAGAGGGAAAAAAGTGCCACAGAGGTCCGAGAGTGTTCACCACAGACCACACCTAAATATATCAGCAATTAAATGGGTACCCTCCATTCTAATCGCGGGAGGGGGGATATAAATCTTCTGACTTTAATGCATTTGTGGCTTATTGTGGGATAAAACATCAATGTATAGTACTATATATACCTCAAAAAAATGGAGTTGCTAAAAGGAAGAATAGGTCACTCATGGAGATGGTGAGGTGTATAATCAAAAGTGAGGCTTTACCACATAAATTCCTTCTTGAGGTTGTTATATGTGTAGCATATGTAATAAACAGGTTTCCCACTAAAGCATTGCAATCTATCACTCCATATGGTTGTAAGCCATCTATTTCTCATCTAGGTGTATATGGTTGTCTAGAGTATCCATGTGTAACATAAATTGCATGGTTGTAAGCCATCTATTTCTCATCTAGGTGTATTTGGTTGTCTAGAATATCCATGTGTCTGAAGAAAAATGGAGAAAATTGGATGATAAAGTAGTGAAATGTAGTTTTGTTGGGTACATTTCTCAAAGCAAAGGTTATCATCTATATCATCCATCGACGCATTGCATTTTGGTTAGCCCTCATGTTGATTGTGTGGAAGATGCAATTTAACCATTACGTTCATGTACTAAGAAGAGATGAGTTAGCTCCAAAGATGTATATGACACTTTGTTGCCTCTTGTTACTAGTACACAATCAAGTGATGTTCCAAATGGGGTAATTTCTCAACCTTTGCAAGTTGCACATGATGATGTAGATCATTCCATTTCTAATGTAGATTTACATGATGCACTTCATGAGAGGGACGATATAGAGGAGACAAAAACTATTTCCAAATGGCTGGCATAAACTTTGCAAGATAGAAAATTAGACGCACATTTGTCATATTGTAATCATCGAGGCTCTCATAATACTTCTTTCACATCAGATTGGTATGCAATGGCTGCGTCTTATCTCTATGATGAGAATGATCCTCTTTCATTTAATGAAGCACAAAATTCAATAACAATGGATGGATGCTATGCAATCAGAATATGATGCTATTATGAAGAATGGTACCTGGTCTTTATGAGATTTTCCTCCTAGCAAGAAGACCATTGGCACTAAGTGAGTATACAAGCTGAAGCATAAGCTTGATGGAACAATTCATAGGTGTAAGGCTAGGCTTGTTGCAAAAGGTTTTGCTCAAGAAAAAAAGTCATTGATTTTGATGGGACGTTTGCTCCCACATGTAGAATGACTACTCGTTGTAGCATATGTGCACTTGGAGATTAAGACAACATTTAAGAATGGTGTCTTACATGAAGAAGTGTATGTGTTTCAGGCATGTGGTTTTGTGCATTTGATGCTAGCAATGTACTTGATATTGTTAACATGCCTATAAAAAGTGATATTACTTGTACTCTTACACTTGCCAAAGAAACCCTTAGCATCATGCTTCATAATTTTCTAACACATGGAGTCCACTTTGCATATTTTTGTATAAATCACCACAACCCATCTAAAGGATTAAATATGACTAGTAAATCATCTCCTAAATAATGGTACACTAAGGATCAATTCTATGAAGAAAACGTCCTTGCAATTCACATATGCAACAGATCCCTCGTATTATTGTTATTGTTGCATGTGAAGAGAGGTTTTCATGTACTCGAATGAGCCGATGGTTGAAAAATTCATGTGGACACGTTAGTATACCTTTGTTATACATGATGCCTATCAATTAGTATTATTTTATCATCGAGTGGAAGGCAAAATATGGCACTACTGTAAAATGTAAAATCAAATCATATAATTAAAGAGTCAATTAAACGTTTTCCAATTCTAAGTTTAAGAACTTACTTCAAGGTGAGAAAATAATTTCTTATTTTCTTGAGTGTGAGTGAGTGTGTGTGTGTGTGTGTATGTGTGCATGTGTGTGTGAGGGGGGGGAGAGAGAGAGAGAGAGGGAGACTATACATGCTTGAGTGTGAGTACGTATATGTGACTCTCTGTGTGTGTATGTAAGGGGGAGAGACAAAGAAAAAGAGAGAGAGAGAGAGAGAGAGAGAGAGAGAAAGAAAGAATGAGAGAGAGATAGAGAGAGAGAGAAAGGATTAAAGATATTTCTCTTTCTCTCCACACACCCACACACACACACACACACACACACACACACACATATATATATATATATATATATATATATATATATATATATATATATATATATATATATATATATATATATATATATATATATATATATATATATGTATATGTGTGTGTGTGTGTGTGTGTGTACAACATATATATCTTATGTATATAGATAATTTAGAAAAATAGAGTTTTTAATTATATGTGGTAATATTTATAAATAGACTATGCCGATATATTGAGGTTTCTTATGCAATAGTATGTATATATATTCAATATTTATATATGCAATATTCAGACCTACATTATATATATATATATATATATATATATATATATATATATATATATATATATATATATATATATATATATATATATATATATATATATTATACATTAGATATATATACTTCCTATATAGAAGGTACATCAATGCTTAGGAAATTAGGTTCTTGAGTTTTATTTGGCAATATTTATATATAGCTTACATATAAACTAGTCTTTATATAGTACCATATGTTGAGATATCAAACTCAACGTGTGATGATCCAGGATGACACATATGACTTTTTCGTTTCTCTTTCTAGCAAGGTCAAATATCCTTAACTCGACCTTTGAGTTTTTACTTTCACACATCAGGAGGTAGAAGATTTCACAATAGATTTATAGTTCTCTTGAAGCATTCTTTTCATCAAGTACCAAAGCAAGGAAATCAATTATGGATGGAATTCACCGCTCTCATGAAGATGGCTTAGCAAAGTGTGACTGACTTTATCACCAAAGTGGACATAGAGAGTCACCTTGGAAGCATTCGAGAAATGATTGATGAAGAGCAGATAGTAAGGTATGTGATCAATGGAATAAAGGCAGATGACAAATGGGAAGCTTTCACCACAACCATGGACCTCTACATGGACATGCAAGTCACTGATTTCAACACCCTCATGGGATAATTGTTCACACATGAAGAAAATCTTATGAAGAATGGATACAACTCAAAGGCTAATCAATCCTCTCATATCTAGACATATAAGAACAAGAGTAAAGATAGCAAAGGCAAAGATAAGAGCTTTGATAATGAAGGTAGCACCTCTCAAGCAAACTTTGTAGGAAGAGGTAAAGGCTCAAGAGGGAGCAGCAGAGGAGAAAGACAAGGCAAGGGGAGGGGTCAAAGCTTGTCACCATGTGCCATATGTGGCCTAACTAATCATATCAAATAGAATTGTTTCAAGAAACCTACGAACCTAAGAGGAAGAGTTTCAATAGAGGGGCCTATGGAAACTCAAGAGGTAGATTCAACAACAAGAATGGATACAATAACAATTCATGCAAAAAACACTACAAAGGAGGATACCTAGAAAGGAGAGACTACAACAATTATGCAGATGAACAATCTCAAGAAGAATCACTTCTTCTAATGAACATGACCATGAAGGAAGGTAAAGGGGATGAACATATATTCTATATAGACTGAGGTTGCTCAAATCATGTGCGGGTGAAAATATTGAGAAAGAACTACAAGTTAGATTCACAAAGAATGGAGCATTTGTTGAGTATCCACATCAAGGATTGACAAGAATAGTAGGAGGAAAAAATCAGGTACATTGTTTACATTTGAACTACATGATACTAAACATATTGCATTCTTCAATTATGGTAGCCAAGCTCTATCAAAGCTGGACATTTGGCATATAAGATTAGTCAACATAGGTGGGAGAGATCTCAAGAAAATCAATTAGAGCAAAGTGTACTTGGTCTAGGAAATATCTCCAAAAAAAAAAGATCTATAAATGTAGTGCTTGTCCATTTTGTAAGTCAATTAGGCAACCATTCACAAAGAAGGGATATACTCATGGAGATCTATTGGAGGTTGTCCATACAAATGTATGGGACCAAGAAAGGACACTTCAGTCTCTAGATCTTGGTACTATGTGTCATTCATGAATGATTGTAGTAGAGGGAAAATATTATACTGTATCAAACATAAAGATGAAGTGTTTTCATTTTTCAAGAAATACCTAGCTCTTGTAGAAAATCAAACATGTAAAACTCTGAAGAGACTTAGGTTATATGGATGGGGAGAATATTTCTTCCATGATTTTTATTCCTATTTACAAGAGAGAGGACTTAAAAGAGATATCAGTACTAGGTATACACGAGAGCAAAATGGAGTGGCAGAGAGAAGAAATAGAACAATTGTGTAGGCTATAAGAGCAATGTTAAATGAGACAAGGCTACTCAATTGCTTGTGGCCAAAGGTTGTATCTACAACCACATACTTGATTAATACACTCTCATCTAAATCATTTGATGGCATGACATCATATGAAGCATGGAATGGAAGAAGAACTCGCCTTGATTATTGCATGATCTTTGGGTGCATAGCATATGCACACATACCTTCACAAATCAGAGGCAAATTGCATCCAAAGGTAGAGAAATGTATCCTCATTTTCTATAATCTTAATCAAAAAGGTTATAGGCTATACAATCCAAGTAACAAAGGGTTCATTGTAAGTAGAGATGTTGTGTTTTATGAAAACAAATCTTGGTTTGAAGATGATTGTAGGAAAAACTTCCAAATGATCTCAAGGAAGACTTTCCAACATTATCAAAGAATAATGAGCTCACACTTGAAGCATCAAGTGATTTTGATGATGATGAGAAGACTCCAAGAAGGGAAATTAACTCTTGGAGCTTCAAATGCAAAACCACAGTATAGGAGTTGAGAAATGTTGTAAAATCATCTCAACAAACTAAAAGAAGGTCTACTAGAGAGAAAAGAAAACTAAAAAGGTATAGATATGATATTTTGTGGGTCACTAAACATTCAATATATATAGCACAAGACTCAAACTATTAATAACCCTCTACATATGGAGAAGCCAAGAAGAAGCTAGAATGGAGACGTGCCATGAAAGAAGAAATAGAGGCTTTACAAGAGAATTGGACAAGGGTGGTACCCAAAGACTCCATCTATGAAGGTCATTGGTACAATATGGATATATAAGGTAAAGAAGAGTTCTAATGGTTCAATTAACATGTACAGAGCAAGGCTTGTTGCCAAAGGGTTTGCACAGACTCAAGGTATTGATCATGAAGAAACATTTTCTCCTATTGCATAAATGCCTAATATTAGGGGACTCATTGTTGAGAAAGTCTATGAAAAGCCTAAGTATTGGCTTGAGTCTAAGAAGGTCATAGGAGAAGCTTTAAAGTGGCCACAATTTATGAGAATTGAAGAGTTCACTTGTGAACTATATGTAGTAATGTTTTGAACATTTACTTAATGTAAAAGTGAAGAATCAAAAGTGGTTGAATCCTCTTGATGATTAGGAAAGGAAAAATCCATGAACTCGTAATTGATATAGTTAGAATCTATCATTAGAAATAAGGAAAAGTGGTTTAGGTGAGCTCCTATTCAAATCCTGATATTGGCTCCAACTCTCACTATATATACATGTATCTTTTAGTCACGTGATCGCAACTTCAATCCTTAGAGCTTATTGCAAAATCAGTGTGTGATCTCAAGGCACACCTATGTACCACTAATTCATTGTATTTACCACTCAATATAGAATTGATTTTATGATCATTTATTACTACATTGTCATTTATTGCTACATTGTCAAGTCTATTTGAATGTACTGCTCTCTATCACAACCTCTCAGTTTTCAGTCAGCTTCTAGAGCAAATTTGCCTGATCATGGTTCATCTTTATCAGAGCTTTAACTTGCTGTTGGTAGCTCTCTACATATAGTATCATATTCGAGAGTTTCATCTCAATTGGATCTATGTGGTGTGAGCAATGAACATTTAAGCATGACTGTGTATAGATTTCTGCTTCTTGAAAAGTGGAGTTAACATAGGTGAATTGCTAAATTCATTTCTCATCATATGGTTCATCATTTTCAATCAAATAACTTCTAATACGCTGCTTGGCTTCCTAATTAGAGTTCTATGAAAAATCTCTAGCCAATTTTGACCAAAGAAGAAGTACTGAGTAAAACACTGAGTGACATGGTTCAAAAATAGAAGGTTTTAGCTAGTTGGCTTTTAGTCAAACTTATATGTCTTGATTCAACTTTTTGCAAGTGAGCTTCCAAGGTACATAGGGTCTCAAATATACTCACTGAAAAGCTAAAAGGGCCCACAACACATCTATGGAGTTTGTTTGGTTGGTGTAGTGCAAGGATTTTGCAGCATCACTTCATCTTCAAGAACATATCAATCCATCTCTTCATAGTGGTATCAGAGCAAGTATGGGAGATGGATTCCCTTCATCAATTGAAAAATTGGATAGAGGTAATTACTCTGCTTGGTCATTAAGGATGGAAGCTTAGCTTCTAGGCAAGAATCTATATGGTTATGTGGCTCGAGATGAAGTTATGCCTACATTCAGGAACAAGAGTCAACCAACGCATGAAGAGTAGGAGAGACTAAATACATGGTGTTCCAAAGATACATTAGCAAGGTCTTATCTTCTCAACTCTATCTGTGATTTTTCATTACCTCATGTCAAATGTTGTAAAACATCTCAAGAAGTGTGGAATGCACTTGAAGCCTTCTTCGCTTCAAGTACTAAAGCTAGAAAGCATCAATTATGGTTGGACTTCACAACTCTCAAGAATGCTCCCAAGCAGAATATAAGTGACTTTTTCACAAAAATCAAGGACATATCTGATCACTTAGGAAGTATTGGAGAAGTAATAGAAGAGAAGCAGATTGTAAGGCAAGTCATCAATGGTATAAAGGCAGATGACTGGTGGGAGGCTTTCACCATAGCAATGGATTTGTACATGGATATGCATGTACTAGACTTCAACACTCTAATTGGAGAATTACTCACTCAAGAGGCCAAACTCATGAAGAATGGAGAAGGCTCCAAAGTTATTCAATCTTCAACTTTATACACTAATAAAAGCAAGACTAAAGATAATAAACGGAAGGCAAAGAAATTAGATGATGAAGCATGTATGCATGAAGTTAACTATGCAGGTAGAGGAAGACATCATAGAGGTAGACGAAGAGGAACTAGACAAGGAAGGGGGAGATCTCAAGACCCTAATCCTTGTTCTATTTGTGGACTAACCAATGATACAACTAAAAAATGTTTTAGGAATTCCAGGAATCAAAGAGGTAGAGGATACAATAGAGGAGGATATGGCTACTCAAGAGGAAGATTCAACAATGGATATCATAACAACTACAATCACTCAACCTATCAAGGAAGCTACAAAGAAAGAAGAGATTTCAATAATTACATAGAGGAATCAAATCAATAAGACTCATTATTAATCATGAACATGGCAATACCCCAAGGTAAAGCTGGTGAGTATGTTTTCTACATAGATTCAGGTTGTTCCAATCATGTGGAAGGAAATATGGCCGTCATATCAAATTTAGAAGATCCAACGAACAAGCATGAGGTACAAACAAGAGATGGTACAATACAACTTGTGGAGAAAATAGGAAGTGTCAAATCACCTCATGGAGACATCAACCTACTAAGTAAGGTAGTCTATGTCCCTACCTTTACAAAGAATTTGATAAGTGTTGGGCAGATAGTAGAGAACTGGTTGGAAGTCAGGTTCACAAGAGGAGGAGCATAGGTTGAGGATCCAAGCCAAGGGATCAAAAGAATTGCAAATGGGAGAAAAAAATACGTAGATTATTCACATTTGAATTGCAAGACACAAGGAACATAGCTCTTTTCAATTATGGTAATCCAACACTCACAAAATTGGAGGTATGGCACAAGAGGTTAGCACGTATTGGTGAAAGATCACTAAAGCAAATATGTAGAGACCAAATTGTACTTGGACTCCCTAATTTGTCGAAGCAACATATGATTTATAAATGTAGTGCATGTCAATTTGGAAAGTCTCATAGTTTACCCTTCATGAATAAAGGCTATATGCCTGGAGCCCTCTCGGAATTGGTCCACATAGATGTATGGGGACCTAGTAGAGATGCTTTACTCTATGAATCAAGGTATTATGTCTCATTTATTGATGATTGTAGTAGGTGGACTATCCTATTCTTTATGAAATACAAAGATGAAGTTTTTCAATGCTTCAAAATATATTTAGTTCTTGTGGAGAATCAAATAGATAAATCACTAAAGAGGCTAAGGTCAGATGGAAGGGGAGAATAGTTATCCCATTAATTTGACTCTTTCCTTCAAGAAAGAGGAATCAGAAGAGAGGTAAGTACAAGGTACACTCCTGATCAAAATGGAGCGGCATAGAGGAAGAATAGGACAATTGCTGAAGTTGGAAGGTCTATGTTGAATGAAAAGCATCTACCTAATTATCAATGGGCTGAGGTAGTATCCACAACCACTTATTTGATTAATAGGTTGCCTTCAAAATCCCTTGATGGGATGACACCAGATGAAGCTTGGAATGGAAGAAGAAAAAGCCTAGATCATTGCAAAATTTTTTGTTGTATTGTTGATGTTCATGTTCCTTCACATGTTAGAAGAAAGATGGATCCAAAAGCAGAAATGTGTGTATTCATTGGATAGGAGAACAATCAAAAGGGCAATAGACTATACAACCCTACCAACAAAGGATTCTTGGTGAGTAGAGATGTAGTATTTGATGAGAACAATTCATGGTATCAGGATTCATGTAGGAAGGTCATTTTGCCATATGATCTTGAAGATGATTTTTCAAAGCTTGTTAAAGAAAATCAACCTAAGATTGAAGAGCAAGACACCTCTAAAGATGATGAAGAATCTCATATGTAAAAGATCAAGGCACGGAATTCTAAAGGTAAAGCAAAAGTGAAAGTACTTGGACAAGAGGCACAATGATCATATCGTGGCCTGAGAAGGACTATGAGGGAAAAGAGAAAGACAAAGAGGTATGATTTTGCCACCTCTCTAGTTACTAAGCATTATATCTACATAGCATAGGATATAAATCAAGAGGAGCCCTCATCATTTGAAGAAGCCAAGGTAAAACTAGAATGGAGGCATGCAATGAAGGAGAAAATTGAAGCACTTGAGGAAAGCAACACTTGCGATTTAGTTCCCAAGACTTCATCCATGAAGATAAAAGGCTCAAGGTGGATCTACAAACTCAAGAAGAATTTTGATGGTTCTACAAATAGGTATAAGGCAAGGCTTGTAGCAAAAGGCTTTGCACAAACTCAAGGCATTGATTATGAAGACACCTTTTCCCTTGTGGCAAAGATGCCTACAATCAGAGTTTTTCTTAGTATTGCTTCTTCCAAGAATTGGAAGATACTCTAGTTACATCTAAAAAAAGCATTTTTGAATGGTTGGATAATACAAGAGGTGTTTATGGCACTCCAAGGAAGATAGAAGGAGAAGTTTAGGATATCACACTTTTCCAGGTTCAAAGATTATCTCATGGTCATCCAAGAAACAACCTACAATTGCTCTCTCTTCAAGAGAGGGTGAATATAGAGGTCTTGCCATAGCTACTCAAGGCGTTATGTGGATGAAGACACTATTCACAGACCTTGGATTGGAATTCGAGACTCCAACTTTTTTTGGTGACAATATGAGTTCTATTCACTTAGCTGCTAATCCAATTTTTCATCCAGGCACTAAAAATATTGAAGTTCATTATCACTTTCCAACAGAAGGCTCTGAACAAGGAGATTCAAATATTATATGTGTCCACGCATCAAGAATGTGCATATATTCTAACCAAAGCATTGGATGGTACAAAGCTTTGCAAATTCAAGGCTATGATTGGGTTGCACGAAATTCTTGAAGATTGAAGACCTCAAGCATGCTTGGCTTGAGAGGGACCTGTTGGAGCAAGTCTATGACAAGCCTAAGTATTGGCTTGAGTCTCACAAGGTCATAGGAGAAGCTTTAAAGTGAAGACAACGTATGAAAATTGAAGAGATTCACTTGTGAACTATCTCTTGTAATTTTTTGAACATTTACTTGATGTAAAAGTGAAGAATTAAAAGTGGTTGACTCCACTTGATGATTAGGAAAAAGAAAACTCCATGAACTCTTAATTGAATTAGTTAGACTCTATAACTAAAAATAAGGAAAACTAGTTTATGTGAGCTCCTATTCAAATTTAGATATTGGTTCCAACTCTCACTCTATATACATGTATCTTTTAGTCGCGTGATAGAAGCATCAATCCTCATAGCTTAGTGCAAGATTCGAATTTCAAATTCAAATAATGTGTATATATACACATGGTTTTAGGAGGGGGATCAGAGAGCCATTTTAAAAAGAGTTGAGCTATTGTAGTTAACATACATGGAGCTTGTATCATCTATGTGTAGTTTCCTACACCCCCTTTGTATCAGATGTTCAATAGCATTTACATTTTGATACATTTCATTAAGTACATCTTTGTCTACTGTCTACTCTAGCATCTTCATCATTACACTGATCTTGTGGAATCAATTTCTCTGTGTATAATCACCCATTACTTATAATTTATCTTGGGATACTTAGATTAAAGCATTGTGTATCCACATATCAAATGTCATAAACTTTTATTTAGTAGAATCGCGAGATCTGGAGTAAACTCAAGCAAAATTGGTAGGTGTACAACATGATTTGTGCAACACTAGCTCATCTTTGGACTTGACTCATGATCTCCTCAGACGAGTGACTCACCATCTCCTCACACGACATAGGTTGCATAGCTCTCAACAAAACCTTTCTGCTTCTATGAGCTTTTGAGATGTAAACTGAAGTCTACTCCATCTATTCCAATTAAGAGCATACCAATTCCATATCATAGCATCATACAAAAATATAGAGTCATCATCCCATATTCTCTTAACTGAGAGCTGTGTTCCACCATATTTGTGCCTCACTCTATTGGTTCCCGATCCTTATATTCATTTCTCAGATATCTTTAAATCTTTCATGATCTGTTGACTATAGTGCTACCTCCCATACCATGAAAGTCCCTCCCTACACACTACAGAAATCGGAAGCCCTTGCATGGCGCATGGCTCTAGCTTTCATTGTGCCTCCATGGACAACATCGCCCAATGCCTCAAAAAGAAAATCTTTAAGTCTACTCCTTGAGTTCTCCCTTGTGCATACTTGTGTCATCCCCAAAAGGTATTTGAGAAGGTCCAACTCAATTCTAGTGAATTGGACGACCTGAAAAGAGCCTAAAGGGGTTCGTCTAGTTGGCAATAGACCAATGAAGCAAGTTTACTTGGAGGAAGTGCAAGGTGGTATCCTTGTCAAGGGTGAAGCATAACTTGCTAGTGCTTTCGGTAGTGAAGAGACATTCATTCAAAAAGCCTGTCCATAAACACTCACCATTCCTATCCTTGATGAGTAAATATAACTTCATAGAACCTTTGGTTTGCAAGAGAGTTGCATCGAAATACTCATACAGTCACATATGAGCGCACATTTACATATATTTGCAATAATGCACAATATGATGCAATTCTGTGCACATGCATTTGCATGAATTAACATTCATCCTTGATGACCTCATATATAGTATTAAATTTGGACCACTGACTCTTGTGATTCATCTATTGGTACTCTTAAACTATAGAAGGATCTTCTTCTACTTTAACAATGTAACCATAATCTTTGGTAGTAAAAAATGACGTACCATAGCTATACATTATGGGTTGCTTTGCGTTCCTTGTTTACCTTCTAGATTTTCCACTCTTTGAAGTCTCTCGCTCTTCATATTCTGGATCAAATCTTGGCATTTTTTCATCATCAATCTGAGCATCAAAAATCTCTTCATCATCATTAATTTGAATCTTTGATTTCCCTTTCTTTGGGTCATGACGTCTACATCACCTGCATGAATATTAATTGTACCTGCATACCAAGTACCTTGTTCATCAAATGTAACATCCTTTGACACAAGGAATTGCTTTGCGGATGGACTCCACATTCTATAACCCATCTGCTTATCATCATAACCAATGAACACATATTTTTCAGCCTTTGGTTCCAACTTATGCCTTAATTGAGAAGGAACATAAGCATAAGCCAAATATCCAAACACTTTGTAATGATCTAAGGTAGGTCTCTTACCCCACCAAGCTTCATATGGTGTCATACCCTACAAAGCTTTACATGGTAGCCTATTAACCAAGTATATGGTTGTATTTACAGCCTCAACCCATAAATAGTTAAGGAAAATTTTTCTCCTTCATCATTGATCTTGCAAAATCAACAAGAGTTCTATTTCTCCTTTCTGCTACACCATTTTGTTGAGGAGAGTATCTGCAAGTAAATTCCCTTTTTGTATCTGCATTCCACAAGTAATCTAAAATCATTAGAGAAATACTCTCCCCCTCCATCTGACCTTAGTCTCTTCAATTTTTGCCCTGTGATTCTCTCTGCATACACATGATAATGTTTAAATGTATTGAACACCTCTGATTTATCTTTGGTCACATATATAGTGATCCACCTGGTAGCATCATCAACATAAATCACATAATATCTTGAACCATGAATGCTAAAGTCCTTTGATGGTCCCCACACATCTCTATGCACCAACTCAAGCTTCTTTGAATGCATGAAATGTTTCTTACCATAGGTATTCTTGTGAGCTTTACCCAATTGACATGCTTCACACCTATATGTCATGTGTTGATATGCAACATTAGGCAACCAAGCACTAAACCATTGTTAATCATATCCTTCTTACCTCTTTCATTGAAATGTCCAAGTCTTTTGTGCCAAAGATCTAACTTAGAGATCTAATGTCCTCCATAAGTGAACAAGGCATGACCAACATTGCCTTGAATCTTCAATGTGAATAGCCTTCCTTCTTTCTTTCCTGAAACAATTTTTTTATACCCATTGCTAGGGTCTTCCACAAAAACTCCATCATCAGTGAACCTTACTTCAACCCTTTCTCTACAATTTGTCCTACACCTATTAGACTCTTTGGAATTGTAGGGACATATAGAACCTTACTTAAAAGAGTGCTTCCATCCTTGGCCTTTACTGTTGAGATATCAAGCTCAACATGTGATGATCCAGGATGACATGTACCAGTTTTTTGTTTCTCTGACATGTATAGTGGTCACACCGGTATATCTCAGGGATACTTCATTGAGCTTTATTAGATTTATCTATCTATCGAGAGTGATGGCACATTTGTTTCCTGCTAGCTCACTCATTCGCAGACATTAGGTTTTTCCTTATGTACTGATCTTTATATATTGCACTTGTTGTATTCTTCTTTTTTAGGTCATTCTTGTACATTCCTTTTATGTAATAGAAGAAGAAGAAGAAGAAGATCATCCTTCCTTACCTCAATATGTGTGTGTGCTTCTCCTTGAGAGTGAGAGTGTGTGTGCGAGCTCTCTTCCTTATCTCCTTCCTCGTGACATGGTATCAGAGCCACCATGGCTGTAGAGAGCTCATGGAGAAGGCGATGGTGAAGACTACGCGGGAAGGTGTGGAGAAAACGTGATTTCACATACGTCCTCTGTTTGCTACCAAAATCAGCGTGAAGATCGAAGTTTCGAAGCCATCTCGATCTCTTTTTCGAGCCCGCAAGGTGGGGCCCACAGAAAAACCAGGTCAATTTCAGAAACTCTAACTTGGGTTGTGTTCAACGACACTCATATATTCGAGATCCAGAATTTCAAGCGATTTCATCTACTGTTGATACACGAAAACTATGTTTTTCTGAGATCAAATTGTCACGTCATAGTGCGATAGTGTTCAAGCACAAGTGTTGCTTGTAGTGTTTTGCAGTGTTGTGAATTGTTGCAGAAATGGCAAACGTAGATGGAATGAGTCAGCTTCTGAGCGATAAGCTAGACAAGAACAACTTCCATTGTAGCTCAGTGATGAGTAGCACGTCCTTTAATGTCAATCCGGGAACACATGAGGATGGTATGAAGACCTCGAGCAAGTGGCGGCACAAATGCGTGAGTGAGAAGCACACAAACATGCACACGCATACACACACACGCGCACACACGACAAGACAAAGAGGGAGAAGCAATGGAGTTCTTAGATTACTTTCAAAAAGCTCTTACAAGTTCGTTTCAATTACAATCTAACCTCAAAAATGAGCTCTCTAGCTCCTTTTATAGTTTTTGACTAGCTTTGGCCCTGTTCAGACCTAGTGTCCGGCCTAGTTAAAAATTAGGTTCCAGGGCTTATTTGAGGGCTCAAACGAGATCTAAAAATTACGAAAATTGGTAGGTAGATACTTCTAAAGCTCCTCAAGCTCAAGGACTCCTTGGCTTGCACAAAATGGAGCTACAAAAATATGAAATGGTATTTACAATAGTGTTTAGCGATGAGAATCACTTTTAATTGGTGTAAGGGTTTTTGAAAAGTTAAAGGGTTGCCTAAGTGCTAGATTTGCGTGAATGCTCATACTTGCTTCTTCATGAGGAAACTTATTGGCCTATTTGCCAGATCTTCTTTGACTGCCATGTCTGCTTGTGCTGTCCCTTCGCTCTGACTCTCTTCATGTTGTGGCTCCTTCGGTTCCCTGACTGCTGCCAACACCCCCCCCCCCACTCTCGCGTCTGTCGCCCCTGACAGACCCTTGTCTAGAGGATTTTTGAACATAGTATTGGACGACATCGGAGGCTAGGTGGTGTTCTTCGAGTCACAAGCCACGTGCTAGATCTGTGAGCAAATCATCCCAATTCACAGGTCCGGGAACATCTGGATGAGGCACCCTCAATTGTTCTGAGTAAATAGTTCTCTCCACAGCAAATAATTGGAGGAGATGTGATGGTCTGGGTATAAAGATTTCGGAGTGATATTCCCAGAATCCTGTGATGAACATCTCCTCAAATGTCTGTTTAAAGCAGGCTGGGAGGTACTTGATTCTGGCGTGCCAAGCATATATTACTTCAATTGACGGGGTGGTACTCATGTCGTACACTAGATCCTGGTTTCCTGTCACAAAGCCTGCACCTGAGAAGTGAGGGTCCTTAATGTTCTTAAACGTCATGAAAGTGATCAGCATTAATTCAAATATTTTCATACACATCTGGGCCATCACATCAGGATTATTGCGTAGCCGAGTACTCCAGTGACGGATTGTAGAAATCATGTAGTTGACCGTGGGGGGTCCTCGTGGAGGTGCCAGATAAACATAATTCAACCATTTTACGCAGGCTTTGATGTCTCTGACTGCAATAGTGAATTCAGGTCAGGTGCGTCTTCGAAGAACTGGAATGTAACAAGGGTTATACTTAAAAAACAACGGCATATTATTCCAGGTTCGGACCATTTCTGGATACGTTTCCAAAAGCCTGATTCTCCAGGTGGGTTGATGGATGGACCCACGCTGAGCACTTTCCGGTATATCATCGGGACCAAATTGTGTAGCAAATGTGGGAGGCTTGCCACATTGTCGTTGAATCTCCACGTTGTAATTGGCCAAAAGTATACAGAATGGCACATATTGGTCATTATTGGTGCCGATCCATCTATGATGAGACATGCTTCTGAAGTATTCAGACTTTATGACAGTTTCTTCTAAGTTCGCTAGTGATTGGATTTGAATGGCCACCCGTTCTTCGTGAGTGTTCGCTGTCCTTTCCAGTGTCTGAAGCCACTCGGGTGCTTCCACTTCCAATGTGTCTAGTCCCTCTGAGGTTCGTCGCCCACCTGGCATTGGCATAGGAACATACGGTTCCTCGTACGAATCATCTACCTCAATAGGGAGCAGCTCTTCTTGCTCTGGTTCTACCACAGGAGATGGCTGCCTCTCGTATGTCAGTAACCTCTTTTGTAATTCTGCTACCTGCTCAGTTAAGGCCTTTACTTCGTCTGAGGTGGAGGTTGATGGGACACTCTTCGGTTGTTCTTCCTGTTCCTTAAGTCTGCTCTGAAGTGTGTCACGCTCTCGTTCCAAGTCATCATGGGCTTCCAGGAGATCTGCATAGCTTTCCAGAATGGTTTTCATCGTCTCCATGGGAATTGCTTTGAAATGCTCTGGATCTATCTCGTGAGGGGAGCCTTCCATTGCCGCTTCCAGATTCTCTTCATTTTGTGTTTGCAGTCTCTTGTTCTCCTCCAGTGCTGTGGCCATATGTTTCCGTAGTAACGCCAAGTTGCGTCTGACTCGTAGGTTATCGGCCTGGTATACTTCGAGCAAAGCTTCTAGTTGTTTGACACCTGATTCTGTTGATGGTTGGGGTGCCTCCAATAGTGTTTGGTGAGCCTGCTCAAGCGTTGTATAGCGTTGATTCACTTCTGCATTTTCCTCTTGTAGAATGTGAAATTGCCTTTGTAAGTTCTGATGGTGTGTTGTTAGTTGCTGATACCGGCCGTCCATAGCTCTGTACTCATTCTGGAGCTGATATACATATTGATTTAATGCTAAAAATATGCTATTTACATTAAATAATGCTGGGAGGGGTGAAGATGCAGGGGGAATGGGGGCGGGAAGTGGAGTTGTGAATGATGTGGATGCAAGTGGAGATGTGGGTGGCGGGGGTATGGGAGATGAAGATGGCATGGGGGGAGGGAGCGGTGCTGTGGCAGGAGATGTTTCCATAGTGTCAATTGTTTGAGTGACAGTGTAGATGGGGATAGTGGGTGGAGTGGATGTGACGTCAGTGAAAAGAGTGGTGAAAGTGGGCATGGTGACTCCCCCGAATTGGATTCCCGGAGAGAGTGGGATGCCCATGACAATGGTGGTGGTAGTGGACGTGGTGGTGCTAGTGTCATGTGGTGGAGTGAATTGTGTAGTGCGAGGTGGGGATGGTGGTGATAGTGGTGCTTCCTGATGTTCTTCTGCTTGCGTTGTCTCTCCTGGTGCTGATACATTGATGTGAATTTGTTTCTCGGACCTCCTGGGACGAACGGGAACCCTCTTCTCAAATCTGTGAATGTAGGCCATTGCCTCATGGATGGCCTCATCCACTCCTACTGCATCGGCATGAAGGTTTATGGAGTCAATGAACATATCGTCCACACCTTCCTCAGCTAGCAACTGGTTCATGAGTTTCTTGCCTGATTCCAGTGACATCTTATGCTGTTCTTGAACTAGTTGCATGGTTCGATATAGTCTTTTGATTTGTGCCGAATACGCAGGGGCACTTGCCAGCTCTGAAAGTTCGTCATATTCTTGTTCCTCGTAGGCATCTTCTTCTTGTTCAGTCTCTTGTTCCTCGACGTCGACTTCTACCACTTCTGGTCGGGTGGGGGCTGCTGTTGTTGTCTGGGGTTGAGGTTCCTGAGCTCGTTGTGTTTCCGTCTCGAGATTAGAGTCATAGATCAGTCTAGCCACTTCTTCATCCGTGAGATCGTCGAGAGTAAAACCTTGTGGAAATTCCAGATCTGACGGGACGGGTGGAAATACCAGATTAGGTCCATCTGTGCTTGGTCTTGGTAGCCGGATGGTGAATGGCCTAACGCGTCGTGTCTGGGGAGGGGTAATTTTTGGTGTAGTGGTGGCTCCCCGTGGTTGAGCACAGGGTAATTGTACTCCCCCCTTCATCTTCTTTGATGGGGGACCTGCTGCTGATAGTCTTCTCTGGAATTCCTGGGCGCGGGGCCATATGAGTGCCCGTTGAATAGGCACGTCATAGGCAAGACATCGGTAGATTATCTTTGTTAGAGCGCAACATCCATGAAGCACATTTTTCTGCTTCTTGTTCCACCTTTGATGGGCTAGGTGGATCTGATCTATGATCCAATGCGGCACATTGATGGGAAGGCCTTCTGTCTCTGCCAGGTACAAGCTGAACCATATTTTCTTTGGGGGCATGGTGAATCTTTCCTGGGCGGGAAAAGCAAAATGCTGCATGACGGTCCGCAGATGAAGAGCAATGGTTGGTGTCATTGCTACCATATCCTTTAGCTTATTAAGATCTTTGTGTTTCATTCTACCTGGAACCATGGTTTCCTTTTCAGTGGGGATGTGCATGCCATACATGCCCAATGCTTCTCGTACCAAATTAAGGGTTAGCTTGAATCTTTTAAGCTCATGACCCGGCAGCAGTGAGGGTAACACAAAGGTGCTGTCGCCTCCCTTGGCCCTGCTTGGCGTGATGGTACTGATAAGATATGAACAACGTAAGAAATCAGGCTTTGTAAGTGGGCCCTGAAATAACTGTCCAAGCCGGCTTTGGTCCATACTGATTGCATGTCTTCGGCGTTTTGATAGCTCTCAAACTCCCGCGTGAAAAAGTGGTAACGTCCCCATTTACCATTAAACTCCAATTCAGCTTCCCAAAAATAGGTTCCATCGCCCAATGGTCCAGCAAAATCACTGAACCAGTGAGCGTGTTTACCTACTTGAGAAGTGTGCCCTTGAGGAGGATCCTGAATGGGGAGCACATGCACGGCTTGAAGTTCTTGCGGCCTTGCGGTGAGATGTGGCTTGAGGAGGAGTGTTTCTATGTCCACAATCTGTGCACCGGATCCGGCTTGAGAACTGGCACCGCCTGCTTCTGCCATGGCCCTGTTTGCTGGTTGGTTCTGTGAGAATATAGAACCACGTGTTAACATCGTAATGGACAGAATTAATCCGTTGTTGTCCCCGTTACAACATTAACATGAGGTAGATGGTGAGTTAGTGGTTAGTAAGTGCACGAAGACAGTGTGTGTAGTTAATGCTTGGGTAGTCCTAGGAGACTAATGCAGTTAGTAAGCGGGGATGAATTTACAAATTGGGGTCGGGGGGTTTATTACAGGTCTTAGGCTGCCAAATGCAGTGGATGGGTTTTGTTTTTGGTTTCGTAGAGACTCTAGAGAGCTTTATAGGTGTATCGGCTTGAAAATGAGGCCTTTTAGGGACCCATTTACAAGCGATTATGTTCGTGCTCATGGGCCTTGGTGGGTTCTTGAGTGTTGAAAACGAGTGAATGCTGGCTGTGCGAGTGAAGGGGTTACGCTGTATAGGTTGTGGCCTCGGCGTTGCTATTTGCGCCCGCAAACAAGCCTTAGGCACCCAAATTTGTTTTGATTGTGGGCTAGCCTTCATCGACTTCTTGGGTACCCAAATAGATTTCACGTTAGCAGAAGAATTTCTGAAAAACTTCTTATTAGTGTCGTGTTGTTGGTTACTAATAAGAGGCCTTGCCCGTGTGGTTGGCTTGAGTGCAATCGGGTGTTCGCCTTTCCGCACCCACACTTGGTTTACTTGCTGAGACATTTTGCTATGCAGGTACTTTTGATTTTCGGCATAGGTAGTACCCTGCTTCTTCTGCCTTTGATCCACCTTTGGTTGCTGCCTCCTTCTGGCCTTTGGAAAAGAAGGGAGTTTCGTTGCATCCCTGACTCCTTTTTTGAGAATATCATTCCTCTGCAACACATAGTTTTGGACAAGGACAGCATGGTCAACTTCATGTGCACCCCTGGAGGGACCAGGAGTCTGTGCCTTTCCTAGTTCCTTGAGTGCTCCATTATCTAACTCTACTGTAATTCGACTATGATTGACCCATACCTGAAGAAGTCCACTTCTTAGGTTTGAGTTGCCTGCTTGGTCATAGATCCAGTCTTGACCCAAGACAAGGGGTTCAGTGAGGTCCTCATCTTGACACACTAGTACTTTAACTGTCATTGTCTCATCATGAATATAGAGGGGAAGTTCCACCTCGCCCATGCAAGGGGTTTCCACGCCTCCCAATCCTATGAGATATGCTTCCACAGGATTGACAGTTAACTGCAACTCTTGACAGTAAGACAATTTAACAGCACTAGTGGCTGCACCTGAGTCAATCAAGGCTCTTACGGTCCTTGCACTCTTTCCTTGTCCTATATCCAAGGTTATGAATGGACGTCGATCAGTTATCCTATGTGAGCTTGTTCCTGCGACTTCACACATTGCCATATGATATCCTTGATCTGCATAGTCATTTGTTCTAGGCTGATCTCGGCCTTGCCTTCGCAATTTCATCCTCCGTATGCGCTCGAGGGCTTCTGCTTGAGCTTCTTCTCGAATTCGCTTTTCTTCCTCTTTGCGTTTCTTAGCAGTGTTGAGTCGACTTAGCATTTCCTCCGTGAGAGGTTCCTGATACAACTTGACTCTGCATCCGCTAATATAGTTTGGGAGAACATCACCTTCTAATGTGGCTAATTGTACAGCTCCACTTGTGGAGATCCTATTGATGATCATAGGTCCGTAGCCTCTCTTTTCTAGCTTCCTTGCGTGTTGTTTCAGTGTGTAGACTAAAACTAGATCTCCTGCTTTCAAACCCTTATCCTTCACATGGGCATCAAAGTATGCCTTCTGTCTCTTCTTAGCTGCATATATCCCTGCAGCTGCTCTCAGTCTTGTTTCTCCTAATCATTCTAGGTCAAAAAGTCTAGAGGAGAGTTCATGACCCGTCCATTCGTGCTCTTGTGCTACTCTCAATGTAGGAATCAAGAAGTCCAAGGGTAGCACAGCGTTTTGGCCAAATACCATCTGAAAGGGTGTAGCTTGGAGTACCGTCTTATAGGTGACTCGGTATGCCCAAACAGCATGGTGTAGCTGTTTGTCCCAATCAGAGCGTTTAGTGTTTACTAATTTTGTCAGTACATTGCATAAGATCTTATTGGTGCTCTCAACTTGTCCATTAGCTTGAGGGTGATAGGGGGCAGACTTCTTATGTATTACTAAGAATTCTTGGAGTAGATTTTCAATCACTTTGTTCAAGAAGTGAGTGCCTCTATCACTTACAAGCTCTATAGGTAGCCCATATCTTGTGAATATATTCTCAAACAAGAATTTAGCAGTTGTTTGAGCATCGTTCTTCGTCGTGGCTTTTACCTCTACCCACTTAGTTAGATAGTCGGTTGCAACAATGATATATTCCGCATGGGAACTCTTAGCTGGGGGATTAATAGGACCTACGAAGTCTATTCCCCACTTAGAGAATGCATGTCCACCCATCATAGGTTTCAGTGGCATCTCATCTTTTCGTATAGGATACTGAGTTCTCTGACAGACATCACATCGTTTCACATAGGTATGTGCATCCATGTGAAGGGTAGGCCACCAGAAGCCCACAAATAGTATTGCCTTGATCACCCGATCTGGTCCAAAGTGTCCTCCTGCTACACCCTGGTGAGCAGTTTCCAAGATCTTGAGATACTCACTCTCATGGACACATAGTCTCAGATAATCGTCTTTACCAGGTTTGTATAAATTATCACCAATGAGTGAGTAATCCAGAGCTTCTTGTTCTAAACTCCTTTTCCTAGCCAGAGTCATGTCTGGAGGGAATGTTTTCGTCCTCAGGAAGGATACTAGTGGTTCACTCCAATCTGGCACTATGGATACTTGATAAAGAGTAGCGTGTTCCATAGGTGGTTTAGTGCAGTAGATTGGGCATTCCTTGCACAACTTTTGGACATCCGCTTCCATAGTTGGCCAATGCACTCCGAATCTCCTTACTGTTTGTAAGGTTCGTTGCTTTGAATGGTGTTGCTCTAGTGCACCTACATGTGCTAAATGCAACCATTTATTGTACTCGTCCTCTTCCACACAACAAGCTAAGATTCCTTGATCTGTGTGCTTGTACATGCTTCCTGCCATGATGTGGTACTTTTGGGCTTTAACAACCTCTCTATTCCGTGTGTTTACTACTGGATGGTTAGGCCCGTATGTCAATACTGGTACCAATGGCTTAGCCCACTGCGGTACTACTTCCAAATTAAACAAGTAAGCATCAGGAAGGTCATCCGACACTCCTTGTGGGGCTTCTCCAGATGTGAGCCTAGAGAGATGATCTGCTCTCAAATGAGTCCTACCTTTCCTTACCACAACCTCAAAATCATATTCCATTAGCAAGAGAAACCATCTTACTAATCTTCCTGTATTGCATGGCTTGTTTACGAGATATAACAATGCTTGATGGTCAGTAAAAAATTTAAACTTGTTTGCAAGCAAGTAGTGTCTAAATTTCTTAACTGCATATACCATGCCTAAGCCTTCTCTCTCCGTAGTGGTGTAATTTCGTTCAACTGCATTCAATTGTCTACTAGCGTAGGCAATTGGAAGATCCATATTACCTTCACCAGTAGGTTGAGCAAGCACACACCCAATGGCATAATTGGATGCATCCACATGAACATGGAATGGTTTATTCCAATCTGGTGTGGTCAAGATTGGTGCTGAACATAATCTTCGTTTAAGGTCCTGGAAGGAATTCTCACATTCATCCGTCCACTCAAAGTTAGTTAGAAGTCCGTACATGGGCTTTGCAATGACAACATACATGTGTATAAATCGTCGGTAATAACCACAATGCCCCATGAAAGCTTGTACTTCCTTGACATTCTTTGGCCTAGGTAGCTCTGCTATAGCTCTCACTTTCTCTTCGTCAGTAGATATGCCGTTCTTTGACACTATGTGTCCTAGAATCTTGCCTTGCCTGACCATAAAAACGCACTTTTCTGGGTTTAGGCATACTTGATATTCTCTACGTTTGTCAAAGATTTGTCTGAGTTCAGGAATATGGGTTTGTCTAATGTTGGAATGAGCACAAAGATCATCAACGTAGACTTCTAAGTTTTTCCTCAGGAACTCTTTAAATACATGGCACATCAGCCTTTGGAAGGTAGCTGGTGCATTGGTAAGCCCAAATGGCATTACTCTAAAGGCGAAAATGCCCCATTCTGTGGCAAAGGCCGTCTTATGCTGATCCTCTGGAGCTATGGCTACTTGATTGTAACCCGAAAATCCATCAAGGAAGCTGTAGACTTCCTTGCCTGCCACTCTTTCTAAGAGATGTTCTGTGATGGGAAGAGGATAGTTATCTCGAATAGTGGCTGCATTAACCTTCTTCAAGTTAATGCATACGCGCAGCTTTCCATTTTTCTTGGGCACCACTACAATGGGGGATACCCACTCGGTGTGCTCAATTTCATAGATAAATCCAGCTTCAACCAGTCTATCTATCTCTTCTTTGATCTTAGCAGCGTAATTATCGTTATATGTATAGGGCTTTTGCTTAGAGGGTTTGGCATCTGAAGTCATGGGGATGGTGTGTGAGCATATGTCAGGGTCAACACCTTTCAAATCCTTGTAACTCCAAGCGAATACATCTCTGTATTCTCTTAGCAAGGCAATTAACGCATGCTCTTCTTCCTCTGTTAGGTCATGGCCTATGTACGTGCATCTCTCCTCTCCTTCTTCTAGGGCCACTACTATTTTCTTGGTGGTTTCTTTGTTATCATAGGCCTCTCTTGATTGTGCCTCTCGTTTCGGCATTCTGATCATGACTCTCCTGTCATCTATCTCATACTTCTTAAAATTTTCTGGGACCTCAAACAAAGATTCTTCCTCTTCTGGTGAGATTTCTCTCTTCTTTCGTTTCTTCCCTTCTTCCTTCGGGGTCACATGTGTGGCTAATCTTACATAATTTGTAAGATCTCCATGCCTCTGGGGTTGAAATTCTACTTCGTGGAAGTATTCTTCATCTGATGCAAAAGGTGGGTCCATAATGATTGACTCTAGATCGGAGTCACTTGCATCCTCAAATGCATCAGGGCTAGGTTCGCATTCTTCTAGAACTGCCTCTCCCATGATTGGCTCTATGGAGAAGACTGAAATGTCATAGCCATCCTCATCACAGTGGGGTGTCCATTGTTCTTCATTGATGGCTACATCCATTGTTGCTAAGATTTTTGCCCAACCGTGAGGTTCAAATTCTTCGTCTGGAAAAACTACAGGTGCATAGGCTGGGTCTTGGATTGATCTATGGGTTTCTATTGCACCTACCTCTCTGGCTTTTTCTCTCTTCTCTTCGTCTACTGCTACTTTGCACATCCATAAGTGGGTGTCTTCATGCATCCATGAGGATCCTGATCCTATGGAATGCACCGATTCCGTATCATCTTTGGCTCTATGGATGGGATTCCATTGGATGGGAGGGACATCTCTATGAGAGTAATCTTTGAGATTTACTTTAGTTGTAACACCTAAGTGTTGCACATACAAGGAGTTGGTTCCCCAGTCCTGTACCACTTGCAACTGTCGCATAAATGGTCTTCCCAAAATCATCTCATAGGCATGATTTTTGCTAAAGTCACATATAGCAAATGTATGCTCAAACTCGACACCACAAGTGGTGAGAGTTATTCCTTCTAGCAATCCTAAGGGTCTCTCAATATGACCATCTGCCATCTGCAATTTCATTCTCGTTGGCCTGAGTGCTGGCTTGCCCCAACGCTTCCATAGGGAAGTGGTAGCAATTGCAACTCCTGCGCCTGAGTCCAAAATTGCCTTGGTGGTGTAGTCCTGGTAGGTAATGGGAAGATAGGTATTACCTTCTTCACCTTCACACATATCTCCTATCTTATCCAAGGGTATTTTTGGCACTGTCCTATGTGATCCTACCTGGGAACGAGGTTTTGCTATCCCTGGTACTTGGTTGGCGACATGTTTCCACACTTCTGGTCTAACCTTAAGCAGCTCTTCCAAAGTGAGATTGCACTGCACTTTGGTGTTCTTCACTACCTCTGTGTTCCTAGGTATGACTGAGTCTTCGTTTCTTACCATGACTATAGGTGCTCTCATGCAGGTGGACTTTGCTTCCCATGGCCCTGTGAAATGGGGTAGTTCCTGTAAGGAATTAGACTCGAAGTCTAATCTTTCTTGAGATTGGATGCTCTCCTGCTCTCCATAAATGGATGGGATGTCTTGTGGGAATTGGTCGTGTGCATCATCCACAAGTTCAATGGGAGGAGGGACTTCACTTTCCTTAGCCCATTTGTCTTCTTGAATCTCGCGTAGGAATTCTGGTGTGAACCGATTCATAGAAGATGATGTGTCCGGCTCTGTAGAGTTAAGCACATAGGCTTCATGCACATAGGCTTCTTGAGCAGGAATGCTTACTCTTTCACTTACCTCGCCCTTGTGTTGAGAGGCTGGTTCCTTTTGTGATTGTGCCCTTAGATTCTCTATTCTTTCTAAGGAGGGAAAGTTGTCATGTTCAGTGGAATTGGCCACGTAAACTTTTGATGGGGGATGGGTCATGTTTTTACTTACATTCTCCCTTTCTTGATTTTTTTCTTCCTTGGCAGATCTTGCAATTATGCCCTCTAACTTCTCTAGAAGTCCATCCAAGTGTAATTGCGTCTTGGCTGAGCCCGAGTAATTGAAAAGGTGGCTGGCTTCAAACATAGTCTGAGCCAATGCGACCATTTTCGCGCAAAGCTTGGTTCTTTCTATCTCTAGGTCAGCTCTAGGGTAACACTTGTCATGATCCGTGACATTTGGCCCTTCTTGGATTCTGGCCTGATATGCTTTAAGCATCATGTCTATGTCTTCAAGAGTGGGGTCAGCTAATACTGATCCTACTCTAGGGGGTGGTGGAATTATATGAGGTGGGTTGGGAGGTGGCGGGTCGGATGGCGATGGGAATGGTGGTGGTGGGATAGTGTGAGAGGGAGTTTGAGATGTGAGTTCAGTTATCCTGGCTTTGGTTTCTCTTATGCTTTCCTCAAGTTCACTCATCTTTTTAGCCCATTGTCTTTTCATTCTTTCCCGACTATCTTTCCACGCTCTAGTCCTTTTCTTTGTCACGCTCTCGGGTTCACTAGCCTCTGGGTTCTTATCCTGGTTTACCCCTTGATTCTGCTGCAATGCTTGAGCTCTAGTGACTACCAGTACAGGAGCAGTGGAAGTGACACTTCCTGTGGAATCTACCACTAACCCAATAACGTTGATAGGAGTGATTTTTGGCATATTATTGGGGTTCTTTGGGCAATCTCGTAAGAGATGCTCTTTTCCACAATCTTGGCAAAAGCCTTGGATCGTCACTGACTGAGTTTGTGTAGGTGGAGGTAAGGGACAATCACGAATGAGGTGATCTCCTTGGCATTTGTAGCACGGTCCTCTTGGGAATGGAGGTCTTACTTGCCTAGGTTGAGGCCTAGGGTTGGGGTTTGTATACATGACGTTTGTGTAATCTGTCTCCCAACTAGGTTCATTTGGCTCTTCGCTGTAATAGGACTCACCATTTTCTGGAGACTGCATGTAGTACGCCTGGGGACTATCAACATGTGTAGAATCAAAGCTATGGTCACTGGGGTCACTTTCGAAAAGCAGTGGGGTTACAGGGATTATGGCTCTATTTAGGTTTTCTTCTGCAACAGCATACTTTACCGGAATCACATTAGCTGGGGCTGGGGGTTGTTGTGCTAACACACGTTGAGGCCTTTGCTGGGCTTGATATTGTGGTTGATAATTTTGTTGTGGCCTAGTGTACTGTTGTGGTGGGTACTGGTTCTGGTATCTTCCTTGTTGAGGGTATGGCTGTGGGTACGTCTGCCTAACGGTTTGCTTATTGTAGGGGCAATCTTGCGCGGTGTGATTGGTGTACCTTCGTTCTATGGTGCAGTACTGGCTACTAGGATTTACTTGGGGCTGAGCCATAATGGGGCAGACATTCGCCATGTGGTCACCACCACAAGTATAGCACCTTTTCACAGGGGCAAACCTTGGGATTTGTTTGCTAGTTACACCTAATTTCTGAGCTACTTTCTCTGCAAGTTCCTCGATTGATGTGGATTGCGTGGAAGAGAGGTTAGAGGCACTATCCAAGTCTTTGTATATCTTGGAAAGCTCTAACTCCTCCCCTAGGTTATCCTCGATGTCAATGCACATGCGCACATACTCTTCTATGGTCCTAGGGTCCTTCAAGTACACATAAGATCTCAACTTGGTACTTAGCAATCCATCCAAGAATAAGGCCATTTGCTTAGCTGGTGTGGGTAGCTCCGAAACAGGGCATCTTTCAAGATATTGCCTAAATCTCCTTCCTGCAAGTCTCACTGTTTCTTGTGGGGTTTGCTTGAAGCTGTGAATCAGCAAGGAGGTATTATGCCTTATGCCACTCTTAGAGAATTCAATAATGAAAGCCTCTAAGAGTTGGTCTATGCTCCTGAACTGCCTCTCATTTAGTGGCTGAAACCATGTCAGGGCAGTGTTCCTAAGGGTCAGACCAAAGGCATTGTACTGCGTGAATAGATCCTCCACTTGTTCAGCTCTCAAGACTTGTCTAAACTCAGCCACGTGATCGTATGGATCTCCCGTGCCATCGAAATAGTTCTTCATGGACTTAACTAGCTGAGTCGGTCTCAAAGTCCTTGTGTGCTCTCTAGGTCGTGGTAGAGGGAACTCATCCACATTTCTTTGATTCCTGTGAGCTCTGAGTATCTCAGGTTCTACTCTATTCGTTTTCGTCCTCGTTCTTTCTCTACCCACAGGGTTAGCAAAGCTTACTTCTGGTCTATCCCTTCTTCTATCTCTTTGCATTCCATGAGCTTGGGATGTTCCAGCTCCAGGGTGACCATAGGATACATTCGATCTTGGTTGGGGGAAAACGAATTCACCCTTCCAAGTGTAAGCATGCCTATCATTTTCTGTCACCACAAAGATCCTCTCCGAAGCGTGATCTAAGTAGGTCACTCTACCTGGGCTATCCGGATCCTTAAACTCATAGATCATGATTGTTCCTATATCAGTTGGCTTATCAGATTTATACCTCCAAAAGGCTTCGTCAGTTTCTCGATTGAGGAGCAAATCTATGCTCTTGTTGTCTTGGGGAATCCATTCCAGTGTGATAATCCTAGTGAGAACCGATTTACCTCGAGGGGTTCTAGGTTCTGCACCCATGTTTCCTTGCTCTAGGTCACCTAACTCTGCTTCTGAGATCACATTTCCGAATTCGTCCGTCCTATCTGGGTAACTGGTGACTACGTATATGGTTCCTTCTTTGTCCAAGTATGCTCCATTTTCAAACTTGACAGCTGGGTGCTCTAGTCCAATGGATTGATCAGGATTCTTAATGTGTACCACAGATCTTCCTAGGCCGTCCTCATAGATGCTAGCTCCTAATCGGTTGGTCCTAAGGTACTCCAACTGTGTTTTGTAAGGGCCTTCTACCCTGTGCAAGTATGGCACACCTGAACTTCCCGTAGGTCTGTCCATGCCTTGAGACATCTCTCATTCACTGGTATCAGAGTTAGGGTAATGCGAGTGGTGACTCAACTGCTGGGCCCAAGACCTTGCAGTGTGATTGACACTAGCCTCTGAAGACCTAAGGCTTTGTCTCTCTCTTACTAGGTGTCGTCCTGATCTAAGGTTCATATGCCTAACTGATTAACCCAATTTTTCCAGGTACAACCACATTTCTGAGTCCTTTTGTATCGGTCACTTGGTTCTTTTTATGTTGATTATCGTGTTTATACTCTTGTCTGATATCACTTCGTCAGGAATACTTGAGTTTAATTTCGCACTTTAGTTTGGTCGTTTCACGTTAGGTTCTTTTTCCTTTAAGGTTGTCGTTCACACACACACAGGTTATCTCTTGACTTGAACTTGATTTCTTAGATAGTCTTTGATTTATCTTGTGCCTATCGTTGCTTGGAATTACTTCTAACACTACCTGCACTTAGCCTAAACTAAGAATTGTTAGAGGGTGTTGCGGGTTTTCCAACCTTGAGTTCCTTTCCTTGTATTGTTGCCCTGGTGTGCCCAGGACGTGTGTTCCCAAGCCTGCACTTACTCTTGCCTTGCGTACCCTTTGCTGCTCTCAAAGGACCTGTAAAAGGCCCACTGTTAGCTCAAGACTTAAATTCAAAAGACTGAACCAATCACTTTCATTCATGTAACACTTCACCAATTTGCACTATGACTTTTTGGACACAACTCTAGAGATCCCTGAATTTTCGTTCCCCCTGGGTATGGTCAACTTCAAAATACCCTATCTAATATTCCTGAGCTTAATTTAACCGTAACCAGTCAATGTTTTTGTTGTACTCCCTGCGAGCTTTCCAACAAAACAAGAATCACGGCAAACGGATTTCGTATGAGAAAGTTATGCCAGTTCAGGGTTTTGGGGCTAAAACAGGATTAAACTAGGTTAACAGGCCAACAGGAATTCTCGAGTTTACTTGAGTCATGCCCTCGCAATGCAATACTACACCCTTGTGTTTGTCCCACACTTAGCCAAAATTTAGACCACTATTTTTGCCTTAAAAATTTGACCTAATTTGCCCTTCTAACGTGTTCGCAAAGTCTGTCGGTCGCGATTGACAGGTCAGTCGTGATCGACGTGTCGATCGCAATTGACAGGTCCGTCGTGGCTGTCAGTCGCGATTGACTGGTCAGTCGCGATTGACAGGGGTTACGAAAAGTCAATCAATCGTGGTCAAAGGGTCGTTGACTCTGTCGGTCGCGATTGATGGGTCGATCGCGATTGACAAGTCGGTCGCAAGGGTCTGTCCGTCGTGGTCAAACAGTCGTTGACTGTGTCGGTCGCGATTGACAGAGCCGTCGTGGGCTGTCAATCGTGGTCAAAGAATCGTTGACTGTGTCGGTCGCGATTGATGAGTCGATCGCGATTGATGACTCGATCGCGATTGACACGTGTCACACGTTGTCGGAGAGAATTTGTTACTCTTAAAATATTACAAAAATTAAAAGATTAATTGTTTGATATAAGTTAGATTAAATTATGAAATTTTTACTAATGTTTGATTTAATTTTGCAGAAAAAGAAGTTGCTGATCAATAACAAGAAGGGGAGTATTTATCCAAATGTTTTCTTAATATTATTTATGGGTTTAGATAAAAATTCAAGGGTTAGTTAAGGGTATGTTTATGTTTTGAAAGTAAATGTAGGGGTATTTAAGGGTTACATATAGGTTTTGGGCATGAATTATAGGGTTCTAGCTTAAATGCAAGGGTAATTATGGATTAAATGTATGTTCTAGCTAAAAATTAAGGGTAAGTAAGGGTTAATTAAAGGTCTAGATCATGTTTTGAAGGGTTTTTACTAACTTACAAGGATAATTAAGGGTTAAATGTATATTTTAAGCATGACCTTTAGGGTTCTAGTTAAGTTTTAAGATTAATTATGGGTTAATTATTCATCCTAGAGGGTTATGGAAGGTTAGAGAATAGGTTTATGGGTTAGTTACAGTTAATTGATGTGGTTTAAAGTTAGTTGTAGGGTAAACCTAAGGTTAAATGTCTAAATAAGTGAGTTGTAGTTTATAAATAAATTGTTAAATAGGTTAATTTTATCATATGGAACCTTATTAAAATATTAGATAAATATATTAATTATTTAATTTTCATTAAGCCTAAGAAAATAATTAAAATGGGTTAAATTAAATTTTAGACTAAGGTATTGAATTTATCCTAAGGATTAGTATTTAAATAAATAAGAAAGAAGAAGTGAAAGGTTATTTATTTTCTAAAGTATATAGTCCATTGAATATTTAAATGAGTGAGTGAAAATTGGAAAATCAAATGGGGAAAAATCCCACGCCTAAAAAGTTGTTGAGTTGATGTGGAGTCAAATTTGGTAAATTGGTTGAGTTATCTAAAGAGAAAAGTAGGCTATGGTGGGCTACTCACATCTATATAAAGAAGGAGTACGTGCTCACAAGTTCATGTGTTTTATTTTCAGATGTCTTTTTTTCAGATTTGATTTATGAAGAATTGCAGCTCTTGGTGAACTGAAGGCCTGTTACCCTCTTTCATACATGTGTTTTTTTTCAGCTATTGGCGAACTGGAGATACACATGTGACCTGAAGTTTGAAAAGCAGAGATTGTCCTTAGTTTGAAACTTTTATTAGCTTGTATAGGCTATCTTTTAGACTGACATTTTTAATCATCATCCTTGAGGTTGTATAGGACTTTGGTTATTAATTTAGCATCATCTTTTATGTCTAAAGAAAGTTCTTCATATAGTCTTTTTTTACCTTCATCAGCTTTTGATTTGTTGTTTCCAAAACCTTTAGAAAGTAAAGAAAGTTCATCAGATAGTTCTTCTCTTCCTTCATCAACTTTTGAACAGTTATTTCCAAAACCATTAGAAGCGGAAGAGTTAATAAAAGAAGTAATAGTAAAAGAAACTTTACACGATCCTAGGACAACTATAACCATACTTTCTACTGTTCCACCTAGTGTTAGTGAAGATCTTTTCCCTCCAACTGTAGATAGAAACTTAGATACCTTCCAAGAAGAAACAAACGAAACGATAAAAGATCAAATAGTTAGTGAAAAAATTATTCCACCTTCTTATTTTGACGCAGTTGAACGTTATAGGAACGCTTCACCCTACGGACCTTAGGAAAAGTTATATTTGTACCTGTCCTGCATAGTCACCCTGCGTGCGCCGTTAGCGAGGCGGCTGAATTGATCCGCCAGTCGTCAGAAAACGCTCCCACACTTTGAACCCGACGTGAAACGAACGGCCTTGCAGTTCAGGTATAAATTTTAAATTTTGCATTGCATATACATTCATACGATTTTACATCAGTGCAGCTGCGTCTTCATCCCTGGAAGCTGTGGCATTTACGTGAGCTTGCAATCTTCTTGGTGTTGAGGGCTGGTCTTGTGACCTGAGCGCCTCCACGAAGATTGGCAAGTAGGAGAACCTCGTCACGCCACCCCTTTCATCAACAATTGAAGCACAAAACGTTTGCACCCATTTTAGCAAACTATGTATTTAGGTTTTGATTCAAATCAATAAATGTATTGAATTTCACAGAAAGCACTGTTTTGAGCCTCTTCTTCGATTCAGATTGCAGGTATTGATCTATCCTCTAATTCTTCTTTATTCTCAAAGATCAATGGGTAAAAAGAAAGCAGATAATTTAAACACACATAAAAAGAACTCTTCTATGGAGGGTTTAATTAAGAATGCAAATTTGGGACTTGAAACACAAGTCAAAGATTTAGAGGATAAGCTAAACTCAACAAATCAAGCAAAATTTAAAGAAGTATTTCTGTTAATTGACAAGTTAAGTGAGTTTTCAAATTCAAATAGTGTGATGAGTGGGATTTTACAAGAAATTGTTAAAAAATTAAAGATCCAAATAGATGATTTGACCAAACAAGTCAATGATCTACCTAAATGCAAGTGCAAACATGAAAAAAATTTTTGTCCAAAGTTGTCTAATGAATTTCATAAGAATGAGTATAGGAGATCCACCTATAGGGCTATGAATAGGAAAGTATATCCCTTAAGATGTTTTTGGTGTGACCAACTAGGTCATATGTACGAGGATTGTGTTGCTTATAATAATGCATGTCAAAATCATTTAGTCATTACACATGACCTTAAGATTTGTGATTATCAAACACAACTACCTTTGCGTTTAAATTTAGGTCGAGGAGGGATGATAGACTACTTTAACGAAACAAAATTCAGTCCTAAAACCAAACTTCAAATACAATGGAAACCAAAGAGTCATGATGAAGAAAGCAATGTATGTCAATCAAATTTTATAAACACCAAGATTGTGACTAAAAGTGAATGTTTGAACAAGGATCAAAACCTTCTTAAACCTAAATCTATGAGTAACATTGATATTCAAACTACATCTAAGGATCAAGATACATTGGAAAAGATTATGAAAGAAGAAAATGTAAGGATAAAAGATGATGAAAATGAACAATCTATTGATGGAAACAAAGACATACATGAGGTCAAAACAGAACCTAAAGTCATAGAAAATGACAATAAATGTGACCAAAATAAAAATGATGAAAGAATAATTCAAATATATGAAGATAAAAATCTTCAAATTCCATTAGAACATGACAAGAATATGGAAAAATGGATACAAGAAGCCATATGCAAGATTGAAAATAATATAAACAACTCATCTAAAGTTAAGGAAAAGGAGAAGAATTTAAGAGAATAGTTTTATTGTGATGGAATTGTTTGTTGAAGATAATACTTTTCAAAATTTTGATATTGGTTGCTCCATATATGCCAGTTTTCCTAAAGATGATGAACATTTACCTCAATTGTTTTGTTTTATGAAGTTATTATGCCTGGAAAAGTTAGTTAAAAGCTTATGAGAAAGTTTTACAGTATGATTTACGTAACCAAAAGAATACTAAAATATGAAAACACAAAGTTTGTTGATTATAAATTTAACTAAAACATGTTTGAAATTATATGCATATTATGCTTGCAAATAAGTTTGATCAATATGCTTGTCATTTCCTAAACTTATGATACCAAAGATGCTATTCTATACTAAAAATATAATTATCCATTGAGATAGGATGATAATAATTATGCTGATATACTACCCACTATGAATTTCATTCTTATGATGCGAATGCCCATATTTTATGCTTTTCTATTGATAATAAGTTTTCTCATTATAGTATTATCAAAATGATGTTACTAAACTTATGATGAACTTATGATTTTCTTTCTTTCACAAATAAAAAGAAATCTATTATGATGAACAAGTATGAAGAACAATATTATAATGAAATGATGAATAGTTTGAATGAAATGATTGTTTACAACAAATATGATGGTTATATTATACTATGAACATTATGATTTTTTCTGAAATTTATGAACTTTGTTTCAAAGGTTGAAAAAGCTAATGTGAAATTTATGAATTTATGAATTTATGAATTTATGGATTTATGAATTTTGTTTATGAATTATACCCACTATGACTTCTTATAATGAAAATTGTGACATGATGAAGATGAATCATATGAATTTCTATTTGGAAGATAAATGATAATGAAGATTACTTGTTTTGTAGCTTCTACTTTATGAGTGCTTACAGGTTCTGAAGATGAATTCATTAAAGTAACTGAAGATTTTTTGCCAAAAGTTTTGATGAACTTAAAGAGAGCTGAAGATGGAGTCAATATAGATTAGGAAAAAGGGTTAAACTATTTAAAAAGAGAAATAATGAAGAATATGAAATTGAAGAAAATGATGCTGAAGATGATGCTGATGATGATTAAAAATCAGGTGAAACAGTTTTGATTAAAGATTCTTTAATTTTTTGTGTATATGCATAGCATTACTGCATGGATTAAAAGGATATGTTCCAATTTATTTAAAAAATTCAAATAGAATTAAGATATATAAATATCTGAAATATTTATGATTCAAGCATAAGAACTCATATTTATATGAACTGAATCGGAAAGTTGAATAGAAATTTTGGAATTGGAATCTTGTAAAAGAAAAGGTAGTTTTATTTTGAATATATGTATATGCTTAAAAGAAATTTTTTATTCATTAGCAAATGGGATTTTGTATCTTGCTTTTATTTTTTATGAGATCTGACCTCTAAATAAAAAAAATAAAAAATAAAAAAAAAAGAAAAAAAAAAAGAAAAAAAAAATTAATTAAAAACTTCATACCCAACTAGTTTATATGTATGTGTCTGTTGTTAGTGTGCTATGTTGGGCTAGTAGGCGGGTGGAACAACCTTGGTCGGGTGATCAAGGCCACGAGCTGCAGCTAGTTTCATCATAGGCCTAACCTATATGTTGTCATGCGCCTGCATGGGTCGGTAGGCGGGTGGAGTTACTCTGGTCGGGCGATCAGAGCCACGAGCTGACGTCGATTTCATGTAGGGCTGACATAGTTTGTCGTGCGCTATGCCGGGTTGGTAGACAAGTGGAACAAACTTGGCAGGGTGGACAAGTCCAGGAGTCGCACCCAATTTCGGTATAGGCCGATTTGTAAAGAAATAAAGAAAAGCTGAGTTGGGATGAAGTAAGAAAAATGATATGATTTAAGCAATTAAAAGAGAGTCAGACCATAGGAAATAAAAGTAGGAGGCATATAATTCTGTTATCTGATGGAAAAAGTTTTCTTTTTGTATATGCTGTTATGAAAGATAAGTTACTTATTCTTAGCAAGTGACATGAACAGAAGGACTATAAGACTTATGATTTATTCTTATATATATTTGTTTAAATGTGGATTCAAAAATATGACATGATATTTTATAACTTATTTCTATGTTGATATTTTTAAATGATTTGTACAAATCTTTTTAATTGTATAAAGTCTGAATGCATGATGTAATAAAATTTTGAAATTATTTAAACTTAATTCAAAAGAATTTGATCTATTCCACTTGAATCTGCAGGTTGGCCCATCGGGACGATGTGCAGGTTTAGTGGGGGCGGATGTCGGAGAGAATTTGTTACTCTTAAAATATTACAAAAATTAAAAGATTAATTGTTTGATATAAGTTAGATTAAATTATGAAATTTTTTACTAATGTTTGATTTAATTTTGCAGAAAAAGAAGTTGTTGATCAATAACAAGAAGGGGAGTATTTATCCAAATGTTTTCTTAATATTATTTATGGGTTTAGATAAAAATTCAAGAGTTAGTTAAGGGTATGTTTATGTTTTGAAAGTAAATGTAGGGGTATTTAAGGGTTACATATAGGTTTTGGGCATGAATTATAGGGTTCTAGCTTAAATGCAAGGGTAATTATGGATTAAATGTATGTTCTAGCTAAAAATTAAGGGTAAGTAAGGGTTAATTAAAGGTCTAGATCATGTTTTGAAGGGTTTTTACTAACTTACAAGGATAATTAAGGGTTAAATGTATATTTTAAGCATGACCTTTAGGGTTCTAGTTAAGTTTTAAGATTAATTATGGGTTAATTATTCATCCTAGAGGGTTATGGAAGGTTAGAGAATAGGTTTATGGGTTAGTTACAGTTAATTGATGTGGTTTAAAGTTAGTTGTAGGGTAAACCTAAGGTTAAATGTCTAAATAAGTGAGTTGTAGTTTATAAATAAATTGTTAAATAGGTTAATTTTATCATATGGAACCTTATTAAAATATTAGATAAATATATTAATTATTTAATTTTCATTAAGCCTAAGAAAATAATTAAAATGGGTTAAATTAAATTTTAGACTAAGGTATTGAATTTATCCTAAGGATTAGTATTTAAATAAATAAGAAAGAAGAAGTGAAAGGTTATTTATTTTCTAAAGTATATAGTCCATTGAATATTTAAATGAGTGAGTGAAAATTGGAAAATCAAATGGGGAAAAATCCCACGCCTAAAAAGTTGTTGAGTTGATGTGGAGTCAAATTTGGTAAATTGGTTGAGTTATCTAAAGAGAAAAGTAGGCTATGGTGGGCTACTCACATCTATATAAAGAAGGAGTACGTGCTCACAAGTTCATGTGTTTTATTTTCAGATGTCTTTTTTTCAGATTTGATTTATGAAGAATTGCAGCTCTTGGTGAACTGAAGGCCTGTTACCCTCTTTCATACATGTGTTTTTTTTCAGCTATTGGCGAACTGGAGATACACATGTGACCTGAAGTTTGAAAAGCAGAGATTGTCCTTAGTTTGAAACTTTTATTAGCTTGTATAGGCTATCTTTTAGACTGACATTTTTAATCATCATCCTTGAGGTTGTATAGGACTTTGGTTATTAATTTAGCATCATCTTTTATGTCTAAAGAAAGTTCTTCATATAGTCTTTTTTTACCTTCATCAGCTTTTGATTTGTTGTTTCCAAAACCTTTAGAAAGTAAAGAAAGTTCATCAGATAGTTCTTCTCTTCCTTCATCAACTTTTGAACAGTTATTTCCAAAACCATTAGAAGCGGAAGAGTTAATAAAAGAAGTAATAGTAAAAGAAACTTTACACGATCCTAGGACAGCTATAACCATACTTTCTACTGTTCCACCTAGTGTTAGTGAAGATCTTTTCCCTCCAACTGTAGATAGAAACTTAGATACCTTCCAAGAAGAAACAAACGAAACGATAAAAGATCAAATAGTTAGTGAAAAAATTATTCCACCTTCTTATTTTGACGCAGTTGAACTTTATAGGAACGCTTCACCTTACGGACCTTAGGAAAAATTATACTTGTACCTGTCCTGCTTAGTCACCCTGCGTGCGCCGTTAGCGAGGCGACTGAATTGATCCGCCAGTCGTCAGAAATCGCGCCCACAGCGTATGGTCCGTCGGTCGTGGTCAATCGGTCGTTGACTCTGTCGGTCGCGATTGACAGAGCCGTCGTGGGCTGTCGATCGCGATTGACGTGTCGATCGCGATTGACAGATCTGTCCGTCGTGGTTTGTCGGTCGCGATTGACAGAGCGATCGCGATTGACAAAAATCTGAGGAATTTCAAGAAACTAAGCACATTTTTGGGAAGCTCTAGGCCTGTAGATCATGGTTTTGCACTTTGCTTGTTAATTTGAGCGTTTTTTCTGTCGTTCGCGATTGACAGAAGTCGGCGACACACAGACAGTTACTTCGAATTCCGTACCTGCGCAGAGTGCTGGGGACGATGATGTGACCTGTACCTACAAGACAGCTCAAGAAACATGCAAAAACAGCACACGCAATTTCGCTCTCTCGCTCTCTCTCACAAGTGAAATGAGGGAAATGAGGTGGAGATGGGGATATAGTCAAAAAACTGAAATTTTCGCGATGATGAAGATGGAGGTGGAAGATGGTGATGAGGAAGATGGTGATGATGATGGTGAAGAAAAAACAAGAAAATAGATGAAAGTGAAGAAAATACCTACAACTCCAACACGTCAACTCTACGTCTTACCATCACACGCTCGTCCTCAAAGCTCGATCCCCTACAACAGCGCCAAAATTTGGTGTAGCTCAGTGATGAGTAGCACCTCCTTTAATGTCAATCCGGGAAGATGTGAGGATGGTATGAAGACCTCGAGCAAGTGGCGGCACAAATGCGTGAGTGAGAAGCACACAAACATGCACACACATACACACACACGCGCACACACGGCAAGACAAAGAGGGAGAAGCAATGGAGTTCTTAGATTACTTTCAAAAAGCTCTTACAAGTTCGTTTCAATTACAATCTAACCTCAAAAATGAGCTCTCTAGCTCCTTTTATAGTTTTTGACTAGCTTTGGCCCTGTTCAGACCTAGTGTCCGGCCTAGTTAAAAATTAGGTTCCAGGGCTTATTTGAGGGCTCAAACGAGATCTAAAAATTACGAAAATTGGCAGGTAGATACTTCTAAAAGCTCCTCAAGCTCAAGGACTCCTTGGCTTGCACAAAATGGAGCTACAAAAATATGAAATGGTATTTACAATAGTGTTTAGTGATGAGAATCACTTTTAATTGGTGTAAGGGTTTTTGAAAAGTTAAAGGGTTGCCTAAGTGCTAGATTTGCGTGAATGCTCATACTTGCTTCTTCATGAGGAAACTTATTGGCCTATTTGCCAGATCTTCTTTGACTGCCATGTCTGCTTGTGCTGTCCCTTCGCTCTGACTCTCTTCGTCTTATGGCTCCTTCGGTTCCCTGACTGCTGCCAACATCCATGCTTGGAGATTCAGAATGACGAATTTCCTGATGGAAGAAGGCTACTAGAAGTACATCAAAGGAGAGAATGAAAATGCTCCGCAGTTACCAGAAAGGAATCGGACTGCAGACCAGTTAAGAACATATGAGGAATGGAATCAAGGAGCAGGAAAGGTAATGTATTGGCTATCTGTTAGCATACAGGATAGCATGATTGCACACATACAGGATGCCAAGACTCCAAAAGAGGCTGGGAATAGTTTGGTCACTTTGTATGAGACTAATACAAAGGCACGGAAATCACTACTCAAGAATGAGCTGCATACATTGGAAAAGAAGGGCATGTCGGTAAGTGACTACACTCTAAAAATCAAAAGCATATGTGAGTCACTTGCATCTATTGGTGTGAATGTAGATGATGATGATAAGGTGGAAGTGTGCCTTTGTGGTTTAGGAGCTGCATATAAGCAGTTCAGAACTTCCATACAGACCAGGGAAAATATTCTGAATTTTGCTGATCTCGTATCTATGTTGATTATTGAAGAAAAGAATCTTGGAGAGGATTCAAACTCCCAAGGAAAGCCTAGTTCTAAGCAGGTATTCTACTCTAGTAGAGGAAGAGGCAGAGGTAGAGGTTTTGGAAGTGGAAGAGGAAACAGTAACCAAGACCAAGGTCAACAACAGAATCATGCAGGAGGAAGAGGACAATTTCGAGGCAGGGGGAGCCAAAGAGGTCGCAGAAATTTCCAAAGAAATGATTCAGGTAATGATAGTAAAGGATGCTGGAATTGTGGTAAACTTGGACACTTTGAACGTGATTGCAGGTTGAAGAATCAAAATAACAGAAGGCAGCAAAACAACTATGAATCCACAAGTGCAGATGATTGTGAGAAGCTGTTTATGGTTCAACATCACATGATGAATATGATGTCTGCTAGTGTTTCAAAATCGAATGATAATGTCTGGTATGTTGATTCTAAGTGCTTCAAATCACATGACGAGTCATGTAGAATGGTTTAGTAGTTTGCAAAAAATGCCAGTTCCTGGATATGCTGAAATAGGTGATGATACATCACATCGTATTGAGCATACAGGAAACATAGCATTGTCCATGGAGGATGGGAAGGTAAAACATCTTGCCGATGTGTTGCACGTTCCAAATATAACAAAGAATCTGGTTTCTATTGGACAAATGGTTGACCACGGATTACAAGTCAGGTTCAATGCCGATGGATTATATGTAGAAGAGTACAAGCAAGATGGACGATTGGTTGCCAAAGGAAACAAAGTGGGTAGGATGTTCACCTTAAATGTGAAGATTCTTGAAATGAATGCAGTCATGTTTGCAAAAGGTGCAAGAGTTATTGTAGTGTATGTTGAGAGTGATGGATGGATGCACTCAGGAAATCAGTTGGTGCTGCAAATCCTGCTTCACACCTACCCTCTTTTCTCTTCAGATATGCTTAGTACACTTGCTTAGCTTCCAAATGACACAAAGAAACCATATATGTACTTTGGAAATGATTTGGGTAATGATCAAACCAAAACAGATAACTTTGTACTTCAAAAATCAAGCAAAACTTTCTATTCCTGTAATGATACCTGCTCAGACTTTTACTCAGTGTGTCCAGCACAATTAAAATTGGAACAATTCCTTTTGGGAGTATTAATGTACCTTAGTAAGCTACCAATCACAAGTGGAATCACTTCAATTGATAAACTATGCACTGAGAAATAAGTTTAGCAAAATTATAATCACCCCCGACTTTTCAGGAACTCTGGAGACTGAGACCAGTGTGCACTTCGAATCGATTTTCTCCCAATTTGCTGAATGAAATCCTTTGAAATTTTGTATGCTTGTAGTAGACTTTGAGCTGGTTCCAATGAGCTATAGAACACTTAATTTGGTTCAGTAGATCCAGAGAAATGCTCCTTAGAAGATGACAGACGTGAAGTAGAACACTCAGACAAAACAGAGATGATGAATGTATACTTCTATTGATAAATGTGTTTGTACAGTCTCATTAGCTTGCCAAGCACAGCTAAATGAGGTATTGTGGTGTTGGCTATAGAGTAACCTTCACACACAATGAGTTACAATGAAATTTTGCCTCGGGGAGAGAGCTAGAGTGAGAGTATATCCCGGGACTTTTTACTTCATCTTTTATAGGAGTTTTGAGATCATTTGAATTTGAAATTCAAACTTAGGCTCCCTTGAATTTCTCCTCTAAAAGTAGGGAGATATTCTCTCCATCTCAACATTCAAATTTCCACGACTAATGAAGTAGGTGGATGACTTAAGGTGATTACAAACAAATGATAAGTCACTTAGACTTTTACAAGGGGTAAAGAGGTAATAACATATAAGCATATGTTTACATGAGCCTTCCTTTAAGTGAAGCCTAGATAATCCTTTGTCCATGCTAATCTTCAATGAGTCCAAGGTCCCAAGCCAATGTGTGTAGGCTTGTCTTGCACCAACAGCTCCCCCTCAAGCCAAACACTTGGCTTAATTCTTCTCTTTCATTCTTCAATCACTTCCTGCAATCCAATCATAGATTTGAATCTGCATAGCTTATTTCCATCCAATGCCTTTGTAAGTAAATCTGCACATTGCATATTAGTAGACACATATGTCAATTGAATCTCTTTACTTAACAATTTCTCTCTCACATAGTGGTAATGAACCTCTATGTGTTTTGTTCTGGCATGATAAATTGGGTTTGCTGCAAGGTGAAGAGAGCTAGTGTTGTCTCCAAATATGATAGGTGGTCTTGTGAGTAGACCTAACTCTGTATATAGAAGCTTCAACCAGATAGCTTCTTGAGTAGCATTTGCAAGTCCTCTATACTCTGCTTCAGTGGATGACAATGCCACTGTAGGTTGCTTCTTAGCTGACCAAGAGATAGGCTTATCCCCTGCAAAACAAATATACCCTGAGGTGCTTCTCCTATCATCCTTGCATCCTGCCCAATCTGCATCTGAGTAAACTTTTATGTCAATATCTGATGTATAAGGAAAATACAAACCATGACTTTGAGTTCCCTTCAAATACTTCAAGATCTTCTTTGCTGCCTCTAGGTGAGGTACCCTTGGTTTGTGCATGAATTGACTAAGCACACTTACTCCATATGCTATGTCAATTCTTGTCAAGGTAGCATAGTTCAAGCTACCCACCATACTTTGGTATCCTGTAATGTCTTTGATTTCTTCTCCTTCATGAGCACTTAGCTTTTGGTTAACCTCCATTGGAGTAGTAGATACCTTAGCATCCTGCAAACCAAACTTCTTGACCATATCCTATACATACTTTTTTTGGGTAATGTAGATACCTGAATTTGTGTAGATCAATTCAAGACCTAGAAAATATTTTAGTAATCCAAGATCACTAATCTTGAATTCTTTCATCATCTGTCCTTTGATGTGTCTAATCCCATTTACATCATTACCTGTAATGATGATGTCATCAACATAAACACATAAGTAGATTACCTCTGTACTGCTTCTCTTTATGAATAGAGAAGTGTCTGCTTTGCTCATCACAAATCCTTGGTCTTGGAGGTAGGTGGTCAATCTGTAGTTCCATGCTCTAGGTGCCTGCTTCAAACCATAAAGAGCCTTTTTCAATTTACAAACATAATGTACCTTTTTTGGATCTTCATAGCCAGGTGGTTGTGACATGTAGACTTCTTCAGATATCCATCCATTCAAGAATGCATTCTTCACATCCAATTGGTACATGTTCCAATTCTTGGATGCAGCTACACTCACCAAAACTCTGATAGTTGGCATCTTGGCCACAGGAGAAAATGTCTCCTCATAATCAATGCCTTGGGTTTGTGCAAAACCCTTGGCTACCAACCTAGCTTTGTACCTGTTAATTGTTCCATCTGAATTCTTCTTCAATTTGTAGATCCATCTGGATCCTATTACCTTCATAGTGTCCTTCTTGGGTACCAAGTCCCAAGTATCACTCTCTTTGAGGGCTTCTATCTCCTCATCCATGGCTTCTCTCCATTCTGGCTTTGTAATTGCTTCTTCATAGGTACCTGGTTCTTCATTCAACAAGTCTTTTGCAAGATATACAGAATGTTTAGTTACAAGTGATGTGTCATACCCAAATCTGATAGGCTTCTTCTTCTCTCTCTGAGATCTTCTCATAGCTTGAGTAGAAGTTTCTGCCTTGTCCTCCAATTGCTTCATCTTCATCTTTCCTTTGGATTTCCAAGCTTTGAATTCTTCAAGGTTTATTGTATCATCATCTGAGCTTGAATCTTCTTGCTGAGTTGGCTCTTCCTTGGTAAGCTTTGGAAAATCTTCCTCCATGTCATAGGGTAGACTCACTTTCCTGCATTCATTCTCATACCATGAGTCATTCTCATCAAATATGACATCTCTGCTTACCTTGAACCCTTTGTTTGTGGGGTTGTAGAATCTGTATCCCTTTTGGTTTAAATCATAACCAATGAAGATACATTTCTCAGCCTTTGGGTCTAGCTTTCCTCTTACCTGTGAGGGAATATGCACATATGCTACACAACCAAAGATTTTGCAATGATCCAGAGAGGGTCTCTTACCATGCCATGCTTCATATGGTGTCATGCCATCAAGTGATTTGGATGGCAACCTATTGATGAGATAAGTGGCAGTGGATACACTCTCTGCCCATAAGTAATTTGGCAACTTTTTCTCATTGAGCATAGACCTAGCTGTTTCCACTATAAGTCTATTCCTTCTTTCTGCTACCCCATTTTGTTCAGGTGAGTACCTTGTAGTGATCTCCCTCTTGATGCCTCTTTCCTGCAAGAAATCTTCAAACTCATTGGAGAAGTATTCTCCTCCACCATCTGACCTTAGCCTCTTCAAACTTCTACCTGTTTGATTCTCAACAAGTGCAAGATACCTCTTGAAACAATTAAACACTTCATCTTTATGCTTCATAAAGTATAAAATGGTCCACCTGCTATAGTCATCAATAAAAGACACATAATATCTTGAACCAGAAATGGAAGGGTCCTTGCTAGGTCCCCAAACATCTGTGTGTACCAAGTCTAGGTAGTCTTCATGCATGAAACCTTTCCTTGAGTAGGGTAATCTGTGAGACTTACCAAATCGACATGATCCACATTTATAAATCATGTGTTGCTTGGATACATTAGGTATCCCAAGCACACATTGATCCCTGCACATTTGCTTAAGAGTCCTTTCACCTATGTGCCCTAATCTTTTATGCCATATCTCTAACTCTGAAAGTGTCTGATCCTTGTAATTATACAAAGCAATGTTTTTTGTATCTTCTAGCTCAAATGTAAATAGTCTACCTGATTTCTCCCCTTTGGCTATCCTTCTGAATCCTTGTTTTGGGTCCTCCACATATGCTCCATGTTGTGTGAATCTGACCTGCAAACCTTTCTCCACAATCTGACCAACACTCATCAAATTCTTAGTTATTGTTGGTACATAGAGTACCCTGCTTAATAGGTTATGATTACCATCACATGTCTTCACATTTCCAATTTTGACAACAGAGTGTTTAGTGTAATCACCTGTTTGTACCTGATGTTTGCCCTTGGGCTCTTCCAAATCAGAAAGTAATGCCACATTGCCAGCTACATGGTTAGAACATCCTGAGTCAATGTAAAATAAATGATCATCATTTGTACCTATCTTGGAGGTCATATTCATGATCAATAAGGAGTCATCTTGCTCCTCTGTGTAGTTGTTGTAATCTCTTCGATTTCTGAATCCACCTTGGTAGCTTCCATTGTGGTTGTTGTTGTAATTGTTGTTGTATTGGTTGTTGTACCCATTGTAGCTTTGATGTTGGTTGAATCTACCTCTTCCTTGAGAGTATCCACCTCTTGAGTAGCCTCTTCCTCTCTGATTTTTGTAGTTCTTGTAGCATTCATCTGTGGTATGATTGGACAACCCACAGATGTTGCAAGGTGATGAGTTGTAGGGTCTCCCCCTACCTGGCTTATCTCCTCTGCCTCTTCCTCTAGATGACCTACCTCTCCCTGCATAATTAGCTTGAGAGGTAGACCCTTCTTCATCCTGTTTCTTCTTGCCTTTATCTTTAACTTTCTTATCAGTATAGAGAGCAGAGGGGTTATTACCTTTTGATTGATCTCCAGCTTTGGTGAACTTTGCTTCATGTGTAAATAGTTGGCCCATGAGTGTTGTGAGATCAGGGGTATGCATGTCCATGTAGAGGTCCATTGCAGTGGTGAAACTTTCCCACTTATCATCTGCCTTGAGTCCATTTGTCACTTGCCTGACTATTTGCTCCTCTTCAATTTCCTCTCCAATGCTTGCTAGTTGGTCTGCCACATCTTTGATCTTTGTCACATACTCTGAAACTGATTGCTTGGGCTGCTTCCTAAGGGTTGTGAACTCAATCCATAATTGGTTCTTCCTAGCCCTTGTGTTGGAAGAAAAATAATTTGACAAGGTTTCCCAAGTCTCTTGGGAAGTCTTACAGTTCCTTACATGAGGTAAAAGAAAGTCAGATATAGAGTTTAAGAGATAAGACCTTGCCAAAGCATCCTTTGCACACCATTGGTTGAGCCTTTCATGTTCATCCTTTGTAGGTAGTCCTCTAGTCTTGAATGAGGGCAACTCCTCATCTCCTGATATGTATCCAAATAGACTTCTCCCTTGTAGATAGGTCTTCATTCTCAATGACCAAGCTTGATAATTGTTTCTGTCCAATTTGTCAATGAAGGAAGGGAAACCATCACCCATGATTACCTTCTTTGCTCTGATACCACTGTTGAGAGTGATGGATGGATGCACTCAGGAAATCAGTTGGTGCTGCAAATCCTGCTTCACACCTGCCCTCTTTTCTCTTCAGATATGCTTAGTACACTTGCTTAGCTTCCAAATGACACAAAGAAACCATATATGTACTTTGGAAATGATTTGGGTAATGATCAAACCAAAACAGATAACTTTGTACTTCAAAAATCAAGCAAAACTTTCTATTCCTGTAGTGATACCTGCTCAGACTTTTACTCAGTGTGTCCAGCACACTTAAAATTGGAACAATTCCTTTTGGGAGTATTAATGTACCTTAGTAAGCTACCAATCACAAGTGGAATCACTTCAATTGATAAACTATGCACTGAGAAATAAGTTTAGCAAAATTATAATCACCCCCGACTTTTCAGGAACTCTGCAGACTGAGACCAGTGTGCACTTCGAATCGATTTTCTCCCAATTGGCTGAATGAAATCCTTTGAAATTTTGTATGCTTGTAGTAGACTTTGAGCTGGTTCCAATGAGCTATAGAACACTTAATTTGGTTCAGTAGATCCAGAGAAATGCTCCTTAGAAGATGACAGACTTGAAGTAGAACACTCAGACAAAACAGAGATGATGAATGTATACTTCTATTGATAAATGTGTTTGTACAGTCTCATTAGCTTGCCAAGCACAGCTAAATGAGGTATTGTGGTGTTGGCTATAGAGTAACCTTCACACACAATGAGTTACAATGAAATTTTGCCTCGGGGAGAGAGCTAGAGTGAGAGTATATCCCGCGACTTTTTACTTCATCTTTTATAGGAGTTTTGAGATCATTTGAATTTGAAATTCAAACTTAGGCTCCCTTGAATTTCTCCTCTAAAAGTAGGGAGATATTCTCTCCATCTCAACATTCAAATTTCCACGACTAATGAAGTAGGTGGATGACTTAAGGTGATTACAAACAAATGATAAGTCACTTAGACTTTTACAAGGGGTAAAGAGGTAATAACATATAAGCATATGTTTACATGAGCCTTCCTTTAAGTGAAGCCTAGATAATCCTTTGTCCATGCTAATCTTCAATGAGTCCAAGGTCCCAAGCCAATGTGTGTAGGCTTGTCTTGCACCAACAGTGTAGAGATATGGCACAAATAGATTCGACATGCAAACTTGCAAAGGCTGAAATTGATGTAGTCAAAGGAGATTGTCCATAGACTGCCGAATTTGAAAGTTGCAGAAATGCAAAAGGTATGTGCAACATGTCAATTTGGTAAACAATCAAGAGGATCATTTCCACATGAAAAGCATGTTACTGAGAATGTACTAGAAGTAGTACATACATATGTTTGGGATCTAGCAAAGACCACATCTATCGGCGGTTGTAGGTTTTATGTTACTTTCATTGATGACCATACACGCAAAGTATGGGTATATTTCATGAAAGAAAAGAGCGAGGTGTTCACTCACTTCCAGAATTTTAAAGCTATGGTGGAAAAGTAGATAGGGAAGTACATTGAGACATTACGATCTGATGAGAAGGTGAATACATGTCAAATGAGTTCAGTAGTTTTTAAAAAATCATGGAATTCGGCGTCAGTTTTCATGCAGGTACACACAACAATAGAATGGCATTGCTGAACACAAAAATAGACATATTGCAGAAATAGCAAGAGCCTTGATGGCTGAGAAGAATATGCCTCATTGTTTTTGGGCAGAAGCTATGCATACTGCTGTATACATCATGAATAGAACTCCGACTGCTACTGTACATCAAGTTACACCTCAAGAGAAGTTTATAGGTAAAAAGCCAAAATTATCACATCTAAAAGTTTTTGGCTGTATTGCATATGTACATGTTCCAGATGAGTTGAGGACGAAGCTTGATCCAAAAGGAGAAAAATGTGTCTTCATTGGATACTTTCTTGAGCAAAAGGTGTACAAATGTTATAACCCACGCACACGACTGGTGAAGGTGAGCAGAGATGTGGTATTTGATGAAATGTCAAGCTTCTATGCAGATGCCAAAGAAGGACTGAATCTTGAACCAAATGACAAAGAAAATGCTGAAAAATCAAGTGCAGAACCTCAAGTTTTGAGTGGACCAGATGCATCACCAAGCAATAGTTCCAACTCAAATCCATGAAGTGGAAGATTGCGTGGAAATTTCAGTCCAGTAAATTCATTAAATACATCAAAGAAAGGTAAAGAAAAGCTTTCTGCTAGTTGTAAAACATGTGCAGGTTTTGAAGATGTTGATGGAGATTCAAGTGGTTCAGAAAAGATTCTTGATGAGGAACTTGGATTGCCCTCTGTGAAGACTCTAGGAGTAAGAAGGGCACATGCATATGATACAAGGAGAAGTGACCCAGGACCAAGAAGATTTGGGAGGATGTGTAATTCAGTGCAACAATTGACATATGATAGTTACATGGCTTGCCATTGTTCTTACATGACAAAGGTAATACAAGATGCTGAACCTTCTTGTTTTGAAGATGCAATTGGTAATCCAGATTGGGAAAAAGCTATGGATGAGGAGATGGCTACACTTTATGGAAATGATACATGGAAGCTCATTCCGTTGCCACAAGGAAAGAAACCCATAGGCTGCAAATGGGTTTACAACGTAAAGCATAATGCTGATGGTAGCATAAGTAGGTATAAAGCACAATTGGTAGCTAAAGGTTATGCACAAACATATGGCATTGATTATGAGGAAACATTCAGCCCTATAGCTAAAATGTCTAGTGTCACATCACTTGTTGCATTAGCTACAGCAAAAGGATGGACATTACATCAGAGGCATGTGACAAGTGCTTTCCTACATGGTGAGTTCAAGAAGAAGTATATATGGACCAGCCACAAGGATATGAAGATTCAAAGCATCCAGAATATGTTTGCAGGTTGCAAAAGGCTTTGTATGGGCTAAAGCAAGCCCCTTGTGCATGGCATCCAAGGATTGCTGATTACTTAACCAGCATTGGGTTCTCTATGTGTGATGCAGATCACTCACTATATGCAAGGAAGGCTGATGATGGCATCACTATTGTGGCTATTTGTATTGATGACTGTTGGAGTTTATTGATCTCCAAAGTACAGCTAGAAGTAGGTGAAACCCAATAGGACCTAGTTGACTTTTTCACAAACTTGTATGCACAGACCAATTTTCTTGCAGAGCAAATTTCTCTGTACTCACTTGAAATTTTCCAAAACTGTTTCACATACATAAACAAGACTCTAAGAGCTTTCCAACAAGATATAGAACACCTCAAATGGATAAATACACAATGAGCTATGACCTCTGCAATATGCAGCTTTAATGGAGATCTTCAAGCTGAGGACATAGATCACTTGCAGAGACTACTGCTCTTAACTCACAACTCCAATGACTTTGAAGCTTTCTAGAATCCAAGTAGACTTAAAGAGCTTTCTAACAAGCCAAAGAACACATGATTTGGATATATACACAAGGAGATATGACCTCTGCAAGTTTGAGGTTTAATGGAGACCTTCAGCAGGGATAAAAAACAGAGACCACACACTACTTGCAGAGAGTATTGCTCTCAGCTCACAAATCCAATGATTATGAAACTTTACAGGAATAAAGTAGACAGTGAGAGCTTTCCAATGAGCTATCAAACATGTAATTTGGATATATAATGAGGGAGATACAAGCTCTGCAATCTCTGCATACAAAACTACAGTAGTGTAGAGATACACATATGACTCTCTTGGACATCCCACAAGATCACGACTTTTCTCCTCTTTTTATAGCATGGGAAACTAATCTAAAACCTTCCTAATACATCTAAATTCGTGGTAGACACTTGGATGGAGGTATTACATGACTCAAGTGCTCAAATAAGCAAAGTATTGATGGACTTTGAGAACTAGCCACATCGACCTTTCACTAGGACACCACTGAAGCTCCCTTGTGACTCACTAATTTGACTCACCATGTTCTAGAACTCACGTGGTATTTTTGCTACATTTTATGAATAATATGAGCCTTCTTGAAGTATTTGAAGACTTCCCAAAGGTATTTACATCATTTGAAACTTGTACCCTACATAAAACAAATGTTCGCAACATTCTCCCCCTCAAGTTTCAAAGGGTATTTCCTTCATGCCAAGAATATAGTTGAATCTTTGAAGCTTTGGTCCATCCAAGGATTTGGTGAAGATATCTGCAACTTGATCCTTTGTTCCAACAAAAGAAACCTGCACTTCATTGTTCATGGCCTTCTCTCGAACATAATGATAGTGAACCTCTATATGCTTTGTTCTAGCATGAAAAATAGGATTTGAGGTCATATGAATGCTGCTCAAGTTATCCCCATATATCAGTGGTACATCAACCTGCACATTCAAGTCATGAAACAACTTTTTAAACCACATAACCTCAGTAGTAGCCAATGCTAAACCTCTATACTCAGCCTCTGTAGAAGATAAAGCAACTGTAGGCTGTTTCTTTGAACTCCATGTTAATGTCTTGTTTCCTGCTATTACCACATATCCACTTGTGGATCTTCTGTCATCTTTGCTTCCAGCCCAATCTGCATCACTAAATACTTTAAGAGTTAGATCAGCATCATGACTATAAAATAATCCTTCGTTCATGGTACCTTTCAAATACCTAAGCACTCTTTTCGTTGCATGCATATGAGGTACTCTAGGTTCATGCATAAACTGTGACAATACTCCCACTGCATAACATATATCAGGTCTAGTTTTTGTTGCATAAATCAAAGATCCTACCATGGATCTATATACATTCATATCATGCAACTCATCACCTTCCTTTGCACTCAGCTTTACATTACATTCCATTGGATTAGGAACAAATTTACATTCCTGCATACCAAACCTTTTCAGCATATCACATATATACTTTCTTTGTATCAACCACATACCTTCATCGCTATACACAATTTCAATCCCAAGAAAGTATCTGAGCAAACCAAGATCTGAAATTTTAAATTCCTTTCCCAAATTATCTTTTATCTCATCAATTGCTTTTGCATCATTCCCTGTAATCAACAAGTCATCCACATAAATGCATACATAGACACACATGCCATCTACATGTTTTACATAAAGTGAAGGATCAGCATGACTCGCTGTGTATCCTTGCAGCATAAGATACTTTACCAACCTTGCATTCCATGCCCTTGGTGCCTGCTTAAGACCATACAATGCCTTCTTTAACCTGCATACATGATTAGGACATTTTGCATCCACATAACCATCTGGTTGTGACATATACACTTCTTCATTTAACTCACCATTAAGAAAGGCATTCTTTATATCGAGTTGATATATATTCCACCTTTTACTTGCAGCTAAAGCCAATAAAGTTCTCACCGTTGCCATATTTGCTACTGGACTAAATGTTTCCTCATAGTCCACACCTTGAGTTTGATTATATCCTTTTGCTACAAGTCTAGCCTTATATCTAGACACACTACCATCACTATTTCTTTTAATCTTAAAAACCCACTTGCAACCAATTACCCTTTGCTTTGGTGTACTTGGAACTAAATTCCAAGTCTTGTTATCCTATAGTGCTTCCATTTCTTCTCTCATTGCTTTCTCCCACTTTTCATCTCCTTTGGCCTCATCATAACATGTGGGTTCATTTTCCTGCTCAACTTTTGTCATAAAAGCATAATTAGTATTCATGAAAGATTTATAAGTATACCTTTGAGGTTGCTTACTTACTCTTGAAGTTCTTCTTACCTCCAATGTAGATGCTCTTCCTTTCTTATTAGGAACCTTTGATGATTCTCCATACTCACATACATCACTAATTTCCTCTCCTTCATCATTAACTTCAACAAGTTTGAGTTTACCTTTACTTTTAACACTTGGAGGTGACTCTTGCCTTAATCTTCCATTGAAAGGTGATCCTCTTTCTTCATCTAAACCACTCCTTTCATCATTTAAACTTCCTGATGGCTGAACTATGCATTCATCTCCTTCAACCACACCTTCTTCATTTTCATCCATGACCTGCAAACAATTCTTATCTGCATACCATGAAAGTGATTCATCAAAGTTTACATCTCTTGACACAACAACCTTATTGGTATGAGGATTATAGCATCTATATCCTCTTTGAGTATCTGCATAACCAATAAATATACATTTTTCTGATTTCGCATCAAGTTTAGATCTCACCTCACTAGGTACATGTACATAACATACACAGCCAAATACTTTCAAATGACTTACACTTGGTTTCCTTCCATGCCATACCTCATATGGTGTCAAATGATGAACTCCAGCAATCGGAACTCTATTCATAATGTAAACACTTGTGCTAACAGCTTCAGCCCAAAAATAATTAGGCAAACACATATCATTAAGCATGCTTCTAGATGCTTCTGCTATGATTCTGTTTCTTCTTTCTGCGACTCCATTTTGTTGTGGAGTATACCTGCATGTAACTTCTCTTTTGATACCTTCATCATACAAAAAATCAGTAAAAGCTTGAGAGAAATACTCTCCTCCTCCATCGGATCTTAGCTTCTTAATATACCTTCCTGTTTGCTTTTCGACATATGATTTGAACTTCTTGAAACAATCAAAGACCTCACTCTTATGTTTAATAAAATACACAACTGTCATTCTACTATGATCGTTAATGAATGATACATAGTACTTATTACCAACCAAGGATGCCTCTTTAGTAGGTCCCCACACATCTGTGTGTATGAGATCTAGCAAACCATCACTTACATAGCTTGAATGCTTGAAAGGTTGTCTACTCTGCTTACCCATTTGACATGCTTCACAAAGATGCACCATATGTTGTTTAGTAAGATCAGGTAATCCTTCAACAATCCTCTTCTTTGATAGCTCCTTTAACCTGTGTACATTCATGTGTCCAATCCTTTTGTGCCATAGATCAAGCTCTGCTATTCGATGCATACCATAAGAGAAATAGTTTGTATGATTTGGGTTTACCTTGAATGTAAACAATCTACCTTGTTTTTCACCTCTAGCAATTAACCTCCTTTGCTTTGGATCCTCAATGAAGCAACCTGCATGATTAAATCTCACTTATAGACCTTTTTCTACCATTTGACCAACCGACATCAAATTCTTAGTGATCGTTGGCACATAAAGTACATCCTTCAAGCAATTTTTCTTGCTCTTATCCTGCATAACAACATCTCCAACCTGCATAATCTTATGTGTTGTATGATCTCCTGTTTCAACATGACCTTTACATGACGGATTATGCATATTAGAAAACCATGAAGCATCATGAGACATGTGATTAGAACAACCACTATCTACATACCATACATCGCTATTGCAATTCATCTTAGTTTCTACATTCATCATAAGAAGAGAATCATAATCATCACTTTTACCTTCAACTACATAATTTCCTTGTTGTTTACCTCTTCTTGAATAGCCTCCTCTTCGATTACCACCTTGATTATTTTCATTTTGATAACAATCTTTGGCATAGTGTCCATACCTTCCACATATATAGCAATTGTTCTTATTATCTTCACTCCTTTGTCTTTGGTTGTAGTTGTAGTAGCCTCTCGTACCTCTAGCGCTTGATCTTCCTCTTCCTCTTGTGTTGAAGAAGCCACTTGAAGTCCTTTGATCATCGCTCCTTCTTCCTCGACCTCTATTTGAACCTCTTCCACCTCTGTTTCCACCTCTTGATGATCCTACATAAAGAGCTTGTCCTTGAGATCCTTTTTGATTTGAAGTAGAACCATTTAGATTCATCTCCTCCGTGACCATGAGGGCAATAAGTTGATCAAAATCTGGTAATTCTCCTCTAACATAAACTGAAGTAATGAAGGGTTTCCATCTCTCATCATCTTTGAGTCCGTTGAGAGTATGTGCAACCAAGTCGTCGTCCTCCACATGAGCTTGAATTGATCCTAGTTGATCTGCAATCTATTTAACTTTCAGTATGTAATCATTGACCGATGTCCTTGTATCTTTCTTTATGTTATTCAACTCATTTTTGAGTTGAATCTTCCTTGCTCTTGTACCTGTAGCATACAACCTTTCCAATGCAAGCCAAACATCTCTACTTGTGTCTAGATCTTGTATGTGTCCTACCATTGAATCTTGAATATTTTGTGATAAAATGAATATAACCCTTTTGTCTCTCTCATTCCAAAGTCTAAACTCCCTCAATTGTTGCTGATTTGGGTCCTCTGGTAATGTGGGTTTGATATCTGTGCCGTCAATCAAACCATACAAGCCTCTACCTTGCAAGTATGCTGTGATTCTCAACTTCCATGCTTGATAATTGGTCTTATCAAGCTTCTCTATTTGTGCATTTTGGTCTCCCATAATACAAATGCTAAGCTTCCTCCTTTAAGCCTCCTTTCCAATGTGTGCGATGAGAAGAAATATAATATTTACCTTGTAAATGAGGTATGTGCACCTTTCTTTGCTTGGATGTTGCTTCAGATGCCTCCTTGCAATCTTCTTCTACCTTTGTGTAGTGTTGATGATGAACTGCTTCTTTGATAGCTTCAAATTCTTCGTCAAGGTATGATAACCTTCTCCAAGCCTCCAAGTACTTGCTCTGATACCAATGTTGGAGTTTATTGATCTCCAAAGTACAGCTAGAAGTAGGTGAAACCCAACTGGACCTAGTTGACTTTTTCACAAACTTGTATGCACAGACCAATTTTTTTGCAGAGCAAATTTCTCTGTACTCACTTGGAATTTTCCAAGCCTGTTTCACACACATAAACTAGACTCTAAGAGCTTTCCAACAAGATATAGAACACCTCAAATGGATAAATTCACAATGAGCTATGACCTCTGCAATATGCAGCTTTAATCGAGATCTTGAAACAGAGATGAACCTGAGGACACACATCACTTGCAGAGACTACTGCTTTTAACTCACAACTCCAATGACTTTGAAACTTTTCAGAATACCATTAGACTTAAAGAGCTTTCTAACAAGCCAAAGAACACATGATTTGGATACATACACAAGGAGATATGACCTCTGCAAGTTTGAGGTTTAATGGAGACCTTCAGCAGGGATAAAAAACAGAGAACACACACTACTTGTAGAGAGTATTGCTCTCCGCTCACAAATCCAATGATTATGAAACTTTACAGGAATAAAGTAGACAGTAAGAGCTTTCCAAGGAGCTATCAAACATGTAATTTGGATATATAATGAGGGAGATACAAGCTCTGCAATCTCTGCATACAAAACTACAGCAGTGTAGAGATACACATATGACTCTCTTGGACATCCCACAAGATCACGACTTTTCTCCTCTTTTTATAGCATGGGAAACTAATCTAAAACCTTCCTAATACATCTAAATTTGTGGTAGACACTTGGATGGAGGTATTACATGACTCAAGTGCTCAAATAAGCAAAGTATTGATGGACTTTGAGAACTAGCCACATCGACCTTTCACTAGGACACCACTGAAGCTCCCTTGTGACTCACTAATTTGACTCACCATGTTCTAGAACTCACGTGGTATTTTTGCTACATTTTATGAATAATATGAGCCTTCTTGAAGTATTTGAAGACTTCCCAAAGGTATTTACATCATTTGAAACTTGTACCCTACATAAAACAAATGTTCGCAACAATGACCTAATTGTAGGTGGTGCTAATGAAGAAAGCATCAAAGAGGTAAAGAAACGTCTTATGCAGGAATTCGACATGAAAGATCTTGGTGTGCTGTGCTATTTCTTGGGCATTGAGTTTATACATACAGAAACAGGTATATGGATGTCGCAAAGGCAATATGCCTTGAATATGCTGCAAAAGTATGGTATGGCTGATTGTAAGCCAATTTCTATGACATTAGATCAGAATTTAAAATTGGATACTACATGAGGTGAAGCATTGGAAAATGCTACTATGTACAGGAAAATTGTGGGAAGTCTTATATATCTCACAATTACAAGGCCTGATCTAAGTTATACTGTTGGACTTGAAAGTCAGTTTATGTAGATTCCTAGGAAGCCACATTTGGATGCTGTGAGGGGCACTCTATGTTATGTGAGTGCTACTTTGGATTATGCATTGTTTTATGAAGCTGGTGTAGATTTGCAGGTTCATGGATACACTGATGCAGATTGGGCTGGTAGTACTCCAGATAGAAGATCTACTAGTGGCTTTCTTTTCTCACTTGGAGGTGCAGCTATTACGTGGAGCAGTAAGAAGCAACCCACTATTGCTTTGTCGAGTACAGAGGTTGAGTATAGAGGTGCTGCAATGGCAGCATGTGAGGCATCATGGCTGGAGATGTTACTTGCAGATTTAGGTGTGGAAGTGCAAAAGCCTATCAATATCTATTGTGATAATCTTAGCAACATACAGTTAGCATGGAACCCTGTTTTCCATGCTAGAACAAAGCATATCGAGGAACATTATCATTTCATCAGAGAGAAGGTATTAGAAGGTGATATTGATCTTGTTTATGTGAGAACAGATGAGCAGGTTGTTGATACTTTCACCAAAGCACTTGGAGCTGAGAAGTTGAAGAAATTTCGTAAGATGCTTGGATTACAGGATATGGCATTGAGCTTGAGGGGGAGTGTTGAGATATCAAGCTCAACATGTGATGATCCAGGATGACACGTACCAGTTTTTCGTTTCTCTCACATGTATAGTGGTCATGTCAGTATATGTCAAGGATACTTCATTGAGCTTTATTAGATTTATCTACCGAAAGTGATGGCACATTTGTTTCTTGCCAGCTCACTCATTTGCTGACATTAGGTTTTTCCTTATGTATTGATATTTATATATTGCACTTGTTGTATTCTTCTTTTTCAGGTCATTCTTGTACATTCCTTTTATGTAATAGAAGAAGAAGAAGAAGAAGAAGAAGATCATTCTTCCTTGCCTCAATCTGTGTGTGTGTGTGCTTCTCCTTGAGAGTGAGAGTGTGTGTGAGCTCTCTTCCTTATCTACTTCCTCGTGACATTTACTCATCCAATGGACTTCACATTGTGCTTTGTATTATCACCTGTTTGAATTACATGATTACTCACTTTATTCTCCAAATCTGTCATCAAAGCTATGTTAGCACTCACATGATTGCTACACCCTGAGTCAATGTAGAAGACTCTTTGATGTTCACTTTGTCTTTCACAAGTTGCTTTCATAATTAAGGTTGAATCCTCCTTCTGATATGAAGCATAGTTGTAGTAGGTATTATTGTAAGATTGACTTTGAAAGCCTTTACCTAAATTTCTTCCAAAGTAACCTCTACTACATCTACCTACGAAGTTACCTCTCTAATTTCTACCACCTCTTGCTCTTGAATTAAAGTTTTTATTGTATCCTCCACCATTCAGATTATTTTTCCAACATTCATAAGCTAAATGATTAGTCTTACCACAAATCGAGCAAGCTTTGACACAATCTTTATTGGTTCTACCTCTTCCTCTTCCTTTGCCACCTCCTCTTCCTCTAAGGAAGTAGGCTTGACTAGTTCTGCCTTCATCTTCATTCATTTGTTGCTTGCCTTTGTTAGTTTTCTTCTTGTCCTCTGAATACATTGCTTGACCTGTACTTTTATCAGCATCACCTTTGACATCTCGATCAAAGGTTAGCATATGTCCTAGAAATTGATTCAAATCAGGAGTGAAATGATCTAGTGACAATCCAGTGGATAGAATGAATGGACTCCACTTATCATCTCCTATCAAACCTGTAAGAATTTGTCTTACCAACATGTCCTCTTAAATACCTTCATCAAATGGTCCTAATGCATCTGCAATGTCCTTTATCCTTGCTACATAATCAGAAATGGATTGAGAGGCCTTTTCTTTTAGTGCGGTGAATTCTGCCCATAAAGATGCCTTTCTTGACTTTGTAGTGTTTTGGAAATGCTCTTCCAAAGCATTCCAAATTTTAGTTACACTTTCAAGTCCTCTAATGTGAAGTAGCAAGTAATCATTGACTCCCATGTAGATAATGCTCCTTTCTTGACCATCCTTCTTCATCCATGTCTTCAAATCTAAGAGCTCTTCCCTAGTTGCGAACACTAGGAAGAGGCAGGAGTAACAAAGATGGAGTCAAAGCTTGCTGGATTTGTGGTAAGACAAATCACTTAGCTAATGATTGTTGGCATAACACTCAGAGTAATGGTGGATATAATCATAACTTTAATTCAAGACGAAGAGGTGGTAGAAATCAAAGAGGTAATTTCAGAGGTAGAGGTAGTAGGGGTTACTTTGGAAGGAATGCAGGTAGAGGGTTCCAAAGTCAACAATACAACAATACCTACTACAACTATGCTTCAGATCAGAAGGAGGATTCAACATTGATAATGAATGCAACTTGTTAAAGGCAAAGTGAAGACCAAAGAGTCTTCTACATTGACTCAGGGTGTAGCAATCACCTAAGTGGCATCATAGCATTGATGACTGATTTGGAGAATAAGGTATCTAATCATGTTGTTCAAATAGGTGAAAATACAAAGCACAATGTGAATTCAATTGGATCAATGAAAGCCAAGGATGGTAGCACCCTCTTGAGTAAGGTCTTGTATGTTCCTACAATTTCTAATAATCTAATAAGTGTAGGACAAATTGTTGAAAAAGGTTATGAAGTTAGATTCACTAATGAAGGAGTGTTTGTGGAAGACCCTAGCATTGGGTATAAACAAATTGTTTCAGGGAAGAAAGAAGGAAGATTGTTCACATTGAAAATCCAAGGTAATGTTGGTCATGCCTTGTTCACTTATGGAGGACATAAGATCTCTGAGTTAGATCTTTGGCACAAGAGGCTTGGACACTTCAATGAAAGAGGTATCAAAGATATGATTAACAATGATTCAGTGCAGGGATTGCCTTATGTTGCAGGTCAACATATGACATACAGTTGTGAGGCATGTCAATTAGGTAAGGCTCATAAGCAATGTTATTCCAAGCATGGTTTTATGTATTCAGAGAAGCTTGAGTTGGTACACACAGATGTGTGGGGACCATCAAAGGATTTCAGTATCAATGGTTCGAGGTATTATGTGATTTATGTTGATGATGCTACCAGATGGATCACTATCTATGTGATCAAAGATAAGTCAAAAGTATTCAATACATTCAAACACTATCATGTGTATGCCGAAAGAATTACAGGTCATATGTTGAAGAGATTAAGGTCAGATGGAGGGGGAGAGTATTTCTCTAATGAGTTCAGTGATTACTTGTGGAATGCAGGTATAAAAAGGGAAATTACTTGCAGGTACTCTCCTCAACAAAATGGTGTAGCAGAGAGAAGAAATACAACTCTTGTTGAGTTTGCAAGGTCAGTGATGAAGGAGAAAAATTGCCCTAATTATTTGTGGGCTGAGGCTGTAAACAGAGCTACTTATTTGGTCAATAGGTTACCATGTAAAGCTTTGCAGGGTATGACACCATATGAGGCATGGTGGGGTAAGAGACCTACCTTGGATCATTGCAAAGTATTTGGATGTTTGGCATATGCATATGTGCCATCACAATTAAGGCACAAATTGGAACCTAAAGCTGAAAAATTTGTATTCATTGGTTATGATGATAAGCAGATGGGATATAGGTTGTGGAGTCCATCCACAAAGCAATTCCTTGTATCAAAGGATGTTACATTTGATGAGCAAGGTACTTGGTATGCAGGTACAATCAATATTAATACAGGTGATGAAGAAGTTGTGAGTCAAAAGAAAGGTAAATCAAAGGTTCAGATATTTGATGAAGAGGAGAATAATGAAGTGTAGGTTGAAGTTGAAGAAATGCCAAGATTTGATCCTGAGTGTGATGAACCAGAAACCTCAAGGAGTGGAGAACTCAGAAGGTCATCAAGACACAAGTTGCAACCTACAAGGTATAGCTATGACACTTCTTTTTTGGCTACCAAAGATTATGCTTACATGATAACGGCAGATGAAGACCCTTCCACATATGAAGAGGCAAAAGGTAAGGAAAATTTGGAAAAAGCTATGTAGGAAGAATATGGTGCATTAATGGAGAATCAGACATGGGATTTGGTTCCTTAAACCAAATAGTCAGAAGATCATTGGATGCAAATGGTTCTACAAGACAAAGAGGTTTGCAGATGGAAGTGTGTCTAGGTACAAAGCTAGACTTGTTGTGAAAGGGTTTGCTCAGACATATGGTATTGATTATGATGAAACCTATAGCCCTGTGGCAAAGATGACAACCATCAGGACACTCATAGCTATTGCTGCATGTAAAGGTTGGAAGTTATGTCAATTAGATGTGAAGAATGCTTTTTTAAATGGTTACATTTCAGATGATGTTTTCATGGAGCAACCTCAAGGATTCAGAGATGGAAGGTATCCAGATCATGTGTGTAAGCTCAAGAGAGCCTTGTATGGTTTGAAGCAGGCCCCAAGGGCATGGAATTATAGACTTGTGAAGTTCTTGAAAGAACTTGGATTTCAAGTATCTAAGGCAGATAGTAGCTTGCTTGTTAAAGCAAGTGATGATGGGTTCATTTACATGTGCATATATGTTGATGATATAATTCTTACAGGTACAGATGCAAAAGGCATTCAAATCCTAAAGAAGCAAATGGAGAAAGAATTCAAGATCAGTGATTTGGGAGACTTGTCATACTTCTTGGGCATGGATATTTCATACACTCAACATGGAGTGTATGTAACTCAAGAAAGGTATTTGAAAAACTTGTTAATCAAGTTTAAGATGAATCATTGCAGGATAGCACCTACTCCAATGGAGGTGAATCATAAATTGAGCAGATATGGTGGAGAAGAATTCAAGGATATGAAGCAATATGAGAGTTTGGTTGGTAGTCTTATCTATGCTACATTAACTAGACTAGACTTGTCATATGCAGTTGGGGTATTATCTCAATTCATGCATCGCCCTAGGAAAGAACATTGGATTGTAGGTCAAAGAGTGTTGAGGTACATTAAGGGTACACTTAAAGAAGGTTTCTATTATGGTTTTACATCAGATACAAACATCAAGATATATAGTGATGCAGATTGGGCAGGTAATCCTGATGATAGGAGATCAACATATGGATACTTGTGTTATATGGGAGATAAGTTAATCTCTTGGTGTTCTGATGAGGGTCTTGAGCCCAAGGAAAAGATGATTGTGGAAGCCTTTATTTTGCTTAACCCCTTTCTCTTGCTCTCCCTATCTCTCTCTCACTCCCATGTGCTCAGATCTACCACACACATGCACTCTTGTTTCCCGTCTCTCTCTCTCTCTTCAATACACATGCACACACTCAAAATAGATGCTTCATTTGTTTGGTCCAATTACTCAGTATCATTTGGACATTATGCACCTCTAGTTGTGTGTCATAAAACTCAATCTTCGTTAAATTTTATTGAGCAAAGTCAAGTTCTTGCTTTCATAGAGAGTCCGCGTTTCGCTCAATAGTTGTTCATCAATACTCCCAAGAAATTATATGACCGTGCATCCTTTAACAAAAACGCTCATACAAATAGAAAAGTGTTGTTAGAGAAAAGTACTCATTCATGTATTCAATTAAGTCCTTGGGAAAGGTAAAACAACGAGACTTCCATGTATAGAATATCGAATATGATGTCGATTGCTACGCTTTCGCTCCTAACCACCTCAAATTTACTACGTGATTCTGATAATTGTTTCATGACAACAATGGAAAATGGACAACGGTAACATCGATTGCAATCTATCCCAACTTACTTATAAGAAATTTCCATCACGCAGAGCTTATCAAGGCAACACCATCATAGAACGAAAAAAGGCGTGGGAATTCAGAGCAGACCAATAGGGAGAGGGAATACGAAGCTAGATAATTTGTGAAGAAATTCTCTGCAGACAAAATCTAGAAGAAATCAGAGCTCAAACCTTTTTCTCTGTTCGACCACGCAAATAAAATCTGGAAGCATTCATACAACAGATCTTTTACCTCTTTGCTCTCGTTGGCAGACAATACATCCACTATTCTAATTCAAATGTAAAGCATCATGCGTATAACAAGCATGGTGGGACCTATGTGCCTTTGCATAATCATTGCAAAGAAAACTTATACCACGTCAGAAGATAGCAGCCTACAACTCAAAACTGTATGCACACATCGAATTTAACTCCCACAGATGATTTTGTCGCAAAAGAGTTATATTAAAAGCATTTAGCAGAGAAGATCACTATCAGTGGTGGAGCTTTGTTTCTTAATCCTACAAAAACTTTGAGATCCAAAAATCATTGCGTGTTCCCACAAACACAGATCAAAAACTTCGTTACACAGATAGATCCAGTATCACTGCAAAGAATGAGAAGCTCTATGAAACTTACTCAGTGTAAGTTAAAAAGTGCTGGACACTTACTTCAACAATGACCGAATCGGACTTCAACAATGATCTGTTTTCAGACATCTTCAACAAGAAAGATCAAGCTTCGGCAATTAGCAACCCCCTTATCATCTGATAAAGCAACATCCATGACAAAATCTGTACTGTTCTTCACGATAACAAGGGACCGATAAAAACTTCCGCATGCTTCATGTCCCCCCCCCCCACTGATGGCCGCCAAAATTTCAGCAACCCCCTCATGATTGCATGCCTCTGTACTGTTAACAAGCACTCGTGCTGCCCACGCGCATGAAGTGGGAGGATTCCAATATGTGCCTACGATAACGACGACCTGTGACAAACTTGCAAACTTGCTTGGTAGTCCCACCTCCTAAAGGAATTCCTGATACACCGGTTATGAAGCCAGATGGCTTGGATGAAGAGTCCTCGGTAACTGTACTCGTAGATGCCCCAATGCCAAACACACTATCAACTCCCAAACGGACAGCATGAACTTGATCACGCCCCCCCCCTTCTTCGTGGTAGAAGAAAAAAATAGCAGCTGCCTTCTGATCTTCTGCTCCCCTCACCCCTCTGTGTGCGCAACGAGAGCCCCCTTCCCTCTCAGTTCTCCCTTTTTTGTTCGTCGCCAAAACGAGAGGGAACCAGCGACAGAGAAATCTGCTCCTTTCCTTTTTGATAAAAAAAAACCTTATCCCCACAGCGACCATGTATTATCACCAGAGAGTCCACTCCCCAACAAATAATGTATTAGCTCCAACCCATGAAGACACAAAAAAACCAACTCCAAACATGAAGAGGATTGAAGTAACAAAGCCAAGCCCTGCCAATTTCGAATGCCAAGCTTATTCTCCCTAAGCTGAGGATGAAGCATTTTCCCACGTGATAGAAGAGTTGCTTCTCCAAAAACAGACAACATTCTAGAGAATGTTACCTTGTTTGGCAGAGCTCCTTCCATATGCATTTGACAAAATAGTGCAAGTGCATCTTGCACAAGCCCAACTTTAGCATGAGAAATAATCAAAGAGGACCATAAGAGCACATTTCGCTTCTGCAATCTGCAATAAGAAGATTCCACCGTCACCGTAACCTCCAAATCGAAGCATTCTTCACAACTTCTTCTTGTTCGAGTTCTGGCCCTTTCTCGTTCAAACAGCCCATGCTTGACTTCTCATTATAATTCGTAATTGATACCCCTGTTTTTCTTTACCAATGCCTCCACATGCTTCTCATCAATCATCAAATCCAATCTCCAAGTACCTGAAATCAAATGTATTTCCTGCCAAATAGAACCACATTAGCGCATTAAAACCAACCATTTTCTGAGCTAACATACTCCCCTTTTCTTATTTGCGAAGTCGTCCTCGACGAGCCACTAGTGCTGCAATAAAATCCAAACAACCATGAACATGTCAATTTTCAATTAGTTCACATACCTTTTCATCGAGCCATCATTCCAAGTGGACCTGCACTCATTGAAGCTGTTAGTGCTAAAAAAAATCACTCATGAATACATACAAATCAGTCACTTCCAAAATGATCCAAGAACATGCACATATATACAATTCCATTTCAGCCATGCATCAATTTGCTCATACATTCCATTATGAAAAATGGTCTCAACCAAAATAACACATGCATACCTTTCCATGAATTACACATGCACCGTCATTGCGAAAAACAGAAACCGAAATACCGAAATGAACAACAACAACTGAAATGAATTCAACAGGAGATGCTACATACCCAAAATGCATACCCCATTATTGTACCTACTATTCGCTATGTACACATAGTCCATGACTAGACGTTCCCAAAGACGATCAGGTTGATTCCACCCATCTACCAATGCAATGCAGCGCACAACACACAAACACACAATGATCACACATAACATATATCAGCTAGCCCATAACGAAGCTGGATACGGCTCGTGGTCGTGACTACCCAGCCACGATGGCTCCACCCACCTACCAACCCGTTATGGCGCGTAGCTAAGACACAGACATATACCTCCCAAGCCTATGGCGAAACTAGCTGCGGCTCGTGGTCCTAACCACCCGGCGAGGATAAATCCACCCACCTACTAGCCCACCATAGCGCATTGGTACGATCACAACAGCACAATATTTTTTCTTTTCTTTACTTTTTCTTTCTTTTCATAGTTAATTAGTTCACCCAAGTCCTGAGAATTAGGGAGAGGAAGAAAGGGACTTTTCCCCCTGTTCCCACACAGACATGCAAACATATACACTCTAGCCTTTGACAGATCAACCACCTCTTCACTCCATTCTCTCAATTACAGACACTACATATGTATTCATCGATTCAACTTTTCACTAGGTAACTACAGCCAGCTATGCCTTAGTCTCTCGTATACCTATCCCTAGGTGTCCTAGAATGTGAGTCCCCGGAATGTCTCATGTAGTCTCACATCGTACTCGCATCCCGACAACTTCTCTAAGACGAGTCAGGCTCAACTTCAGGAGCTCCGTCATCACTTCCTAGCGTTAGCACATCTGCCCAAGCCCACGTGATATCGTTTTCCTCGTTAGGCATTTCCCTGGAAGGATCGAAATAGTAATATCGATCTCCCGCCCATCCTACATGTCGAGCTAGGTATTCCTCAAAACACTCAATGTAAAATGCAACACCCAAATCCTGGTTTATAAAGCATACCAGCCAATGCGCTTCCTCAACATCGTATTCCGTCTCAAAGTTGTCAACATCTATGTCCATGCGGGCGAATGTTTGGTCCGAGAAATATATCCTTAACTCGTACAAGTAGAGTTGTGTTATCTGATCTGCCATTTTGTTACTTAGCTCCTAACAGTCTCTGCATAACACAAAAAATAATTAGAAGTCCAAAGTTTCTTGAGCTAGCAAGGAAGAATATTTATGACACACAAATCATAGCTTACATATGCGCATATATATATATAACTATACGTCTATGTACAAGGAGTCTACTTCGTCATTTCGTTTGGACCTCGTCTAGCTTCTCCCGTCCTAATATCACTTGAAATATGGTTTAACTCAAAGCGCGTTAACCTTCACGGGAGCATATTCTTCTCCTAAATCTTGAATTTGCATGGAACCATTGGAATTGAGTTCCACCACCTTAAACGGTCCTGCCCATGGTGTCTGTAACTTCCCTGGGAATTTATAATATTTACTATCATAGACTAGTACCAAATCCCCTTCTTGAATCACATAGGTTTTGAGATTCTTGTCATGCCTCTCCTTACGTCTCTTCTGAATAGCTTCCAAACTTTGTTGTGCGATGAGTCTCTTTTCTTCCAGCTTGACCAGTTGTATGTACCTCTCCTTTAATGACTCTTCCTCGCCCAACCTGGCTTCGATGGCCACTCTTAATGTTGGAACTTCTTTTTCAATGGGAAAGATGGCTTCCTCGCCATATACTAGAGAGAACGGAGTGCTCTTTGTCACACTCGGTAAGATGTTCGATATGCCCACAAGGCTTCCAAAAGTCTCTCATCCCAGTCTCTCCTATGCACAGCTACTGTCTTTGTCAGAATCTGTTCCAGCACCTTGTTGGTGACCTCCACTTGTCCATTTGCCCTCGGGTAATATGGAGTGCTCTTTCTATGTTTGATCTTATATAATTCCATTAATTCTTCGATCAGTTCGTTGGCAAAATGTGTTCCTCTATCACTCACTATTTCCAACGGGCATCCGAATCGAGTGATAATTTGTTCATACAAAAATTTAGCTACATCAACAGCTCGATCAGTCTTCAGAGCTTTGGCTTCTACCCACTTGGTAACATAGTCAGTACAGACCAAGATATACCTATTGGATCTTCGTCGTGAGGGAGGATCAATAGGCCCCACAAAATCAATTCCCCATTTCTCAAACGGCTTAAGAGCGAGTACCGGCGTGAGAGGAGCAGCATGTGCTAATGTGGGTTTGCCCATTCGTTGGCATTTGTCGCATTTCTTACAGTATGTGTGCGAGTCTTTGAACAGCGTTGGCCACCAATATCCGGCTAATAAAATCTTTCTTGCCGTCAGTTCACCAGCAAAATGTCCACCGCAGGGTTCGTCATGCAAAGCCCTCAACACTAGATTTGCTTCTTCTTCCTCGAGACACCTCCGATAAATGCTCTCATGAACAAAATATCGATAGAGTTGCCCCCCAATGATGCTATGGTGCTTCGCCAATGCTAACAGTTTTTGCTTCTCTCTCTTGCTTGCTCCTGGCGGATATTTAGTAGTGCACAAGAAATTCACCAAATTGGCATACCAAGGTACGTTCACATCAACCTGGAATAGATGCCCATCAGGAGCATCGTCGGGCACACCAGAGATTGGCTCCTCATTAACAATTCGAGATAAATGGTCAGCCAATATATGTGCTTTGCCTGGTCTGGTTACTACTGTGAACTGAAATTCTTGGAGAAGTAGCATCCACCTCATCAATGGCCCTGACAATTCGGGTTTATTAATGATGTACTTAAGCGCTTCATGATCCACATAAAACGTGAAATGCTTTCCCATCAGGTAATGCCGATACTTGTTCACCGCAAAAATCATCGAGAGACATTCCTTCTCCGTAGTCGTGTAGTTTCTCTCAGTGCTATTCAAATTGCGACTTGCGTAATAAATAGGGTGGTCCAACTTCTTTTCATCGGCTTGGCATAGTACTGCTCCAACCGCAGTATGAGAAGCGTCGGTATGCACATGAAATTCTCTCGTCCAGTCGGGTGCTACCAAAATCGGTGCATTTATCAATCTCTCCTTGATTGAGTCGAATGCAACTTGACACTCTCCAGTCCATTGGTATTGTTGGTCCTTCCTCAAAAGAGTCGTCAGTGGTGCCGCTATGAATGCAAAATTTAATATAAAACGTCGATAATAATTTGCATGGCCCAAAAATCCTCTGAGTTGTCGCAAGTTTTGTGGAGGTGGAAGTTTTCCAATTTTTTCCACTTTATCCTCGTCAACCGCAATCCCTTTTTCGGAAATAACATGTCCCAAAAGCAATCCTCTTCGTACTCCAAATGTACACTTTTCAGGATTTAATGCGATGCCTTTTTCAATGCTTCTTCTTAAAATCGCTTCGATCCTCTCCATCATGTTTTCATCATTGCCTATGATCGCAAAGTCATCGAGAAATATCTCCATCCAATCCTGCAAGTAGTCTTGATATGCAGCTATCATTGCTCTCTGGAACGTGGCCGGTGCATTGCATAATCCAAATGGCATCACACGATATACGTACGTACCCCATTCTGTCGTGAAAGTAGTTTTTGATTGATCCTCTTCATGGATTTGGATCTGGTTGTACCCACTGAAACCATCCAAAAAGGAGTACAATTTATGGCCAGCCACTTTGTCCAGGATTTGATCAGTAAATGGCAAGGGAAAGTGATCCTTCTTCGTGCGCTCGTTCAACTTTCGATAATCTATGCAAATACGGATTTTCTTATTTTTCTTCGGAACCACTACAATTGGTGATACCCACTCGCTGGATGCGATGGGATATATGAATCCTGCCTCCAATAATTTGGTCAATTCCAGCTTGATCAATTTCGAGTAGACTGGATTCGTTCGCCTGAGTCGTTGACATATTGGTCGTGTGCCTTCTTCCAAGTCTATATAATGTTGGCAGATTCGGGGATCAATTCCTCTCAGATCACTGTATGACCATGCAAAGGCCTTGCTGAAATTTTTGAGTGTCGTTTTAATACAATCTCGTACTCTGTCTGGTAGCTCTGACCCTACACTCAAGAACTTTTCTGGAAAAACTTCCCACTTTTCCAACTGAGCTTCTCGCGAATAGTCCTTATTTCTCGATGACACTGTGATTGGAATGTACTCTCCGATCACGCGTGCATGGTTGGCCAGTAAATCATTGTTTTCTTCTGTTCCGATTGAACCTAATTTCTTTAATTCAGCTTTTGCGATGGCTTCCGACACTTTAGTTTTACTCTTCGCTTCTTTTTCCGATTCTCGACTTCTCTTTAGAATCTCTGCTTCCAGCATTTTGACTCTTTCTCTCAACTGTCGCACTTCCATTGTCGGAGCTAACTCCAGTTTCAACTCCTCTCTTGAAGTTCCCTTCTCTAGGGATTGAGTAACTTTGTTTTTACTTGCGTCTATACTCAACATGTAGCACTCAAATTCTCTTGTATGTGTCAACCATCCTAGCAACTCCTGATCGGAATCGTCGTTATAGAGTAATGGATTTTGATACTCTCCCATCTTCGTGTCTTGATTCTTAAAGAGCTGTAAATTGAACCCGTCTTGAAGCAGATTCTTGTAGGTGTCCGTGTTCAAGGAAAACCTAGCTCGTGCAACCTTGTGCCTTGCTTTCTCCTTTTCTTTCTTTTCCATTTCATCGACTATTATTGTCTTCTTCTTGTTGCTCGAGGGTGGAGATACTTGTAATTGAATCCGATCAGACTTTGGCCCTATTGAAATAAAACCTGTGCGCCAGTCATGCACACATTCGGCTTGCACCAGCCATGGCCATCCAAGTAGGATCGAGAAGGTAGCCTCTGAGGTCCTTGGTCTTACTATCAGATAATCAACCTTAAACTCTAGACCGCCCACAACTGTACTTACATTCTTCAAAAGACCCGCAGGCTTCACTTGTGTTTGATCCGCCATTCTCAAGGACATCGGCGTTTCTTCCATGTGGTTGAGGCCTAAGGCTTTCATCATGAACTTAGTCATAAGGTTGACTGCAGCTCCACTATCTAACTGAGCGCCGGGGACTACATATCCTTTAATTTCGACCGTCACAGCTGGAGCATTCGAATCAATTTGTGTCGTAATACTTTGAATGATCCCTTGGACATCTTTATCTTGTCTATTTTTATCTCGAGCTTTCCTCGGCTTCTTAATATATTCGTTGTAGAATTGTTTCCTATAAACAGGTGAGCATTTCAGCAATGTGCCAATGTCCAGCGTGACTTCCGTGTCAGCGAGCAACTTTACAATATCTACTTCTTCCGAACTTTGTCTTTCCTTTCTAATCTTAGGAGCTTTCAATCTTTCAGGGAATGGTGCTATGCCCGGCAGAAACTCCTTGGTCACGGGTGGAAGAATCTCAATCTCTTCCCCATCATCAAACTCTTGCTGCTTCAACAAATCCCCCAACTTGGTTTTCTACCTCTTCGCGTTCAGCTATCTTCTCTTGACTCCCTTCTTCACCTTCGCCTCCTGGATTCTTCTTCGAATATTCTTGAGTCCTTGTGACTACTGCCACAGTTGGATCTTTGTGTGGTTTCTTGGCCTCGTAAGCATCCACAAAGTGCATTGACGAGCTAGAGCCTTCTTGAGGGTTCGGTGTCTTGAACACTACTCCGATCGTAGGAACGTGCTCTTGAACTCTCGATGTGGAATGCATTTGAGTATCAACATAATTCGAGGACCCTACTGGTCCTTTTTCCTTGCCGGAGGCAGCTCTTCGTTTTGGAAAATCTTCATCAAAGTGGCCCTCTCCACTACAGTACCTACATAGTGGGGTATAATCAATTGGTTTCTTTTCGTTTGGACATCTAGATTGAGTATGGCCAAAGCCATGACATCTCCAGCACTGGATTGGACCATCTCTTCTTTGATCACGCGCGGCTTCTCTTGGATAGTCTCCTCCTTGACCCTGAGCACCATATCCCTAAGTAGGTCTATTTTCCGAACGAGATGTAGGTGGTACACTTTGAGCGGGCAATCCCGTGTAAGATCTTTCTCTTGTATCTCCTGATTTCATGGTCCTCTCTTCGTAGGCTCTCTTGTTGTAACATCGGTCCTCCGTGTGATTTGTTCTTCCACAAAAAGTACATCGCATCCTAGGTGGCGATCTATCTGTGAATACTCTCGAGACTGTAGGGCATTCTGAAGCTAAATGGCCGTAACCATGACACTTTCCACACCATGTATTTGATCGAAACACTTGATTCGGGTTTGTTGTGACCTCTGGTTTTACTGTGTATGTCTCCTGAGTTATTGTGGCAGCTTTTATAGCTTGCGTGACCAACTCCAATATTCGTTCTTCAGTTAGCGCAGGTTTCACCTCGACTGGCGTGCTAGTGGCGGCTACAAAAGCTGGAGTCGTCAATGCAGGACTTCCTTGGCCCGGATCCTTCATCGGTATGTTTCTTGGGCCTCCCATAGGCTCGTATAAGAGCTCTATCTTCCTTTGTTGGCATAATTGTACTTCCTCCCACAACCTCGCTTGTTCCTTAGCATCCATTAAAGTTGCAGGTCTTGTCAGGCTGATATGCTGCTGTGCCGTAGGATCTCGCAATCCCGAAATGAATCTTCGTTTCAATGTCTCATCATTCGGGGCATTCACGCCCATCTTTCTTACTAACGTTTCCATTCTCTGAATGTAGTTATCGATGCTCTCATTGACTCCCTATCGCAAATAATCCATTTGTTGGGCCAATCTATCTTGGAAGCCTTGTCGTCGAAACTTTGCCAAGAAGGCTTCCTTGAGCATTTGATAAGTTCCACGCTCTTGTGGTGTCAGATTCCCATACCAATTGGCTGCCTCATCACGGAGAATAGCCGGAAAAATTCTCAACCTTTGATCCTGGTCAACTACATCATTGGCCTCACAGGTAACCTCAAACAACTGGATAAAACTATCCGGATCTTCGTCCCAAGTACCTGAAAACTTGGTGAAGTCTCCCAAGTGAACTGAAATCCGCTGAGCCATTTCGAACAGAGGTGTGATGTCAATATCACTTCGATCCCAAAAATTTAGCACACGTGGCTTCAGGATCCCTCCTTCAAACTTTCGCACTTGATTCGCGACTCTCCTACGGGAGTACACGTTTTTGACTGATTTCTTCGAACCAATCGAGGTCCACTCACTTGGCGGTTCCCACCTTCTCCTTTCTCTTTCAAGGGCTCTTCTCTGAGCGCGTTCCTCTCTTTGAGTTTGTGTTGCTCCTGACGATGAGCTCCCCTCGCTCATGTACTAGATCTTGGGTCCGCAAGCTCGGCCAACCTGTGGCGCTAGGCGAACCTATGGCACTCTCTTATAGAGACGTACCAAGCTTTTCCCGGCAAACGCACCAAAATGATGAGGGTCTTGAGCCCAAGGAAAAGATGATTGTGGAAGCCTTTATTTTGCTTAACCCCTTTCTCTTGCTCTCCCTATCTCTCTCTCACTCCCATGTGCTCAGATCTACCACACACATGCACTCTTGTTTCCCCTCTCTCTCTCTCTTCAATACACATGCACACACTCAAAATAGATGCTTCATTTGTTTGGTCCAATTACTCAGTATCATTTGGACATTATGCACCTCTAGTTGTGTGTCATAAAACTCAATCTTCGTTAAATTTTATTGAGCAAAGTCAAGTTCTTGCATTCATAGAGAGTCCGCGTTTCGCTCAATAGTTGTTCATCAATACTCCCAAAAAATTATATGACCGTGCATCCTTTAACAAAAACGCTCATACAAATAGAAAAGTGTTGTTAGAGAAAAGTACTCATTCATGTATTCAATTAAGTCCTTGGGAAAGGTAAAACAACGAGACTTCCATGTATAGAATATCGAATATGATGTCGATTGCTAGGCTTTCGCTCCTAACCACCTCAAATTTACTACGTGATTCTGATAATTGTTTCATGACAACAATGGAAAATGGACAACGGTAACATCGATTGCAATCTATCCCAACTTACTTATAAGAAATTTCCATCACGCAGAGCTTATCAAGGCAACACCATCATAGAACGAAAAAAGGCGTGGGAATTCAGAGCAGACCAATAGGGAGAGGGAATACGAAGCTAGATAATTTGTGAAGAAATTCTCTGCAGACAAAATCTAGAAGAAATCACAGCTCAAACCTTTTTCTCTGTTCGACCACGCAAATAAAATCTGGAAGCATTCATACAACAGATCTTTCACCTCTTTGCTCTCGTGGGCCGACAATACATCCACTATTCTAATTCAAACGTAAAGCATCATGCGTATAACAAACATGGTGGGACCTATGTGCCTTTGCATAATCATTGCAAAGAAAACTTATACCACTTCAGAAGATAGCAGCCTACAACTCAGAACTGTATGCACACATCGAATTTAACTCCCACAGATGATTTTGTCGCAAAAGAGTTATATTAAAAGCATTTAGCAGAGAAGATCACTATCAGTGGTGGAGCTTTGTTTCTTAATCCTACAAAAACTTTGAGATCCAAAAATCATTGCGTGTTCCCACAAACACAGATCAAAAACTTCGTTACACAGATAGATCCAGTATCACTGCAAAGAATGAGAAGCTCTATGAAACTTACTCAGTGTAAGTTAAAAAGTGTTGGACACTTACTTCAACAATGACCGAATCGGACTTCAACAATGATCTGTTTTCAAACATCTTTAACAGGAAAGATCAAGCTTCGGCAATTAGCAACCCCCTTATCATCTGATAAAGCAACATCCATGACAAAATCTGTACTGTTCTTCACGATAACAAGAGACCGATAAAAACTTCCGCATGCTTCATGTCCCCGCCCCCCACTGATGGCTGCCAAAATTTCAGCAACCCCCTCATGATTGCATGCCTCTGTACTGTTAACAAGCACTCGTGCTGCCCACGCGCATGAAGTGGGAGGATTCCAATATGTGCCTGCGATAACGACGAGCTGTGACAAACTTGCAAACTTGCTTGGTAGTCCCACCTCCTAAAGGAATGCCTGATACACCGGTTATGAAGCCAGATGGCTTGGATGAAGAGTCCTCGGTAACTGTACTCGTAGATGCCCCAATGCCAAACACACTATCAACTCCCAAACGGACAGCATGAAATTGATCACGCCCCCCCCCCCCCCTTCTTCGTGGTAGAAGAAAAAAAATAGCAGCTGCCTTCTGATCTTCTGCTCCCCTCACCCCTCTGTGTGCGCAACGAGAGCCCCCTTCCCTCTCGGTTCTCCCTTTTTTGTTCTTCGCCAAAACGAGAGGGAACCAGCGACAGAGAAATCTGCTCCTTTCCTTTTTGATAAAAAAAAACCTTATCCCCACAGCGACCATGTATTATCACCAGAGAGTCCACTCCCCAACAAATAATATATTAGCTCTAACCCATGAAGACACAAAAAACCCAACTCCAAACATGAAGAGGATTGAAGTAACAAAGCCAAGCCCTGCCAATTTCGAATGCCAAGCTTATTCTCCCTAAGCTGAGGATGAAGCATTTTCCCACGTGATAGAAGAGTTGCTTCTCCAAAAACAGACAACATTCTAGAGAATGTTATCTTGTTTGGCAGAGCTCCTTCCATATGCATTTGACAAAATAGTGCAAGTGCATCTTGCACAAGCCCAACTTTAGCATGAGAAATAATCAAAGAGGACCATAAGAGCACATTTCGCTTCTGCAATCTGCAATAAGAAGATTCCACCATCACCGGAACCTCCAAATCGAAACATTCTTCACAACTTCTTCTTGTTCGAGTTCTGGCCCTTTCTCGTTCAAATAGCCCATGCTTGACTTCTCATTATAATTCGTAATTGATACCCCTGTTTTTCTTTACCAATGCCTCCACATGCTTCTCATCAATCATCAAATCCAATCTCCAAGTACCTGAAATCAAATGTATTTCCTGCCAAATAGAACCACATTAGCGCATTAAAACCAACCATTTTCTGAGCTAACATGTTCAAAGAAGCAACTTACAGTTGCTTTATCATCCATAGAGGCTGAGTATGAAGGTATGGTGGAAGCTGCAAAGGAAGTGATATGGCTTAAGACTCTCATGAAGAGTTTTGACACCATACAGAGTACACCTATCACTCATGGAGATAACATGAGTTCATTGTATTTAGCTGCTAACCCTGTGTTTCATGCTAGGACCAAACATATTGAAATTCAGTATCACTTCCTAAGATAGAAGGTGATGGATAAAGAGATTGAAGTCATACATACTTCAACAAAAGATCAGATAGCTGATATGCTAACCAAAAGCTTGGATGGACCAAAGCTACAGAGATTCAAAGACATGGCAGGTATAAAGAAGATAGAGAAAACCTCAATTGATGATTGAGGGGGAGTTGTTGGTGCAGAGCAATCAACAATTGAAGTTTTAATGAAGATTTGGAAGCCAAAGATTGAAGGAAAGTTCAGATTATGAAGTATGGAGGAAGTGTATATTCAGAGGATGAAGATGTGTACACATATGTACATTAATCCAGAGATAGTTCACTTATACTTTTGTATAGTCATGATATTGTAAATATTAGCCTATATATACAAGGAAAAAGTCGGGGCAAGAATGAGAGAGGATGAGAATAGAGTGATCAAAAGTTGTATGAGTCATTAGACATCTTAGAAGTGAGTTGAGACTCTCTTATCACTCAGTTGTAAATTTCTTCAGAAATAGAAGAAAAATTGCGCCCGATGTTTCTGTGCATTCTCCTTCTGTGCTTGATCATTTCAAAAATCCTTTTGTAGATGTCTAAGTCCATAGTTAATGAGTCTATGGTTAAAGTTTGAGAGCCTAATTGTAAACAGGCTATGAGAATTATGTGTAGGAACATTCATATGTGAAGAAGTGTTCACTGGTTCCTGAAACAGGTGCAAAATTTGAAGTTAATGTTTTGATCAATTCTCCTTCCACAGTTTAAAGTTTTGAGCAAGCAAGCACTTAATCTTTAAGTTGAAAGGTAAGCTACTTATGGCTAAAAGCATTTGTAGAAATGGGTTCTAGATTGAGAGAACCAAGTGTTAAAAGTTATAGGTGTCTAAATCGACTTCTCTGAAGAATAGTTTTAGACATAGGGGAGTTGTTGAGATTATTTCTCAAGATCTACAGAATGTTTTGGAGTGATTCAACTTGGAGAAGGTGCGAAATCTATAGGTGACACCTCATACAAAGTTTTATTAAAAAATTTACACATTTGATAAGGCAATAAGTGAATTATATGCAGCAGACTTTCTGTGTAATCACCTTTGTTGATATATTTAGGTAGTGATGTGTGTGAACACTCTAGGACCGCTAGGGCACTTTTTTCCCTCTTTAGGAGGTTTTTTTTCCCCCGGCTTGTACATACGCCTATTGCCCTAATGGGCTACTTATCTTTGTACATTCTCTAGTAATACATTCAGTATTGTGTGTTTGTGCTCCAAGTTTTCTTCTTCTTCCTTGTATTGTTCGCGTGCTTCCGGAGACGTCTATCTCCAACAATTGGTATCAGAGCAGGTCGTCGCTTCTTCTAGGGCGCCATCGACACTCCTCCGTTTGCAGTCTCAGATTCGCACGAAATTTGGTGAGCATACTCAGGGTGTTTCTGAGATCAAAATAGCTTCGCTGTGTGGTGCCGAAATCGCGATCTGAGCTCGTTTCGGCCTCCAAACGCACTATCGCAGCACTTGTGCATGCTATTTCGTCCTTTTGTGCCAAAGGTATATACCAGCTTCTGTTCGCCAGTTTAAGCGTCTCGAAGTCTGCTATAGGTCTAGCAGAACTCGTCTAGGTAGTTTTGTTCAACTTTTTGAGATACAGTCAATTTTCTGCATCAAGGTATTTTTGTCACCGGCCATGGCTGAAAGCAGTGATGTATTCCGTATGTTGGCTGTTGAGGATAAGTTGGATGGTACCAACTACCCATTATGGGCTTATATGATGCGACATGTACTGGTTGCAAAAGGATTGTGGAACATTGTGTAGGGTGTTGAAAGACGTCCTGTTACACCTCTAACGATAGGTACTGCAAATACAGGTGTTGGAGCTGATGAAGATGGTGTCGAAGATGATATTCCGCAGATTCCTGTTCGTGCTTCTATTTCTGTTGCACCTACTGTAGACAGATTCGTTGGGATGGCAGAGATGCCCAGGCACATGCATTGATAGCTTTGTCTGTCAAACGTGCCATTATTCCTCACATTCGCTCTTGCAGAACAGCAAAGGATGCTTGGGATACACTTACCACTTTGTACCAGGCTAGGAATGAGGCTCGTGTTGCTTACATCCAAAAACAGTTGGAGAGTGAGCACATGAATGAAGGTGATTCTATGGACACTTTTCTTACAAAGATCAAAGACCTGAAGGAACAATTGATTTCTGCTAATGAGGTTATACCAGATAGCTCACTTGTGCAGACCGTTTTGAATGGTCTTCCTGATTCATATCAGAGTTTGGCCTCTACTCTTCGGTTGATGATGAAAGGCAATCCGAATGCCTTGTGATTTGAGGAATTAGTCTCTGTTCTGTTGCAGGAAGATCAGTCCAGGCAAAACAGGTCCATTATGCGTGTTGCAGATCAAGCTTTCCTGGCTAGCCAGAAGGGCAAAGGAAAATGGAGCTCTTCTACTAGTAGGCAGAAATCTGCAAATGATGCACAATCGAAGAACCAGGATAAAGATGAGAAGAAATCAGAAAAGCAGAAATTGTTCTGCAAGTACTGTAAAGAAAATGATCATATTATAAAGAACTGTCCAAAATTGGCTGTTAAAGAGGCAAAGAAGAAAGAGGCTGGAATGGTTGTTGCAGAGGCCTCTACACCAAAAACAGAGTCTGCAAATCTTGTGCACGAAGAAGAATGGGCGTTTCCTACTATCTGTAGTTTTGACCCATCTTCTGATGATCAGTGCATGTCTGCAGTAGACTCAGATGTTTGGTACTTTGACAGTGGGGCGACCAAACATATTACCTTGCAGCGTAGTTTCTTCTCTTCACTCGAGCCTGCCCCTACAGGGAATACTGTCACATGCATCAATAACTCCTCTTATCCTGTTATGGGAGTTGGTAAGATCATTCTGACTACTGCTGATGGTAGTTCTCTCACTTTTTCAAATGCTTTATTTGTGCTAGGGATCAAAAAGAACTTGTTATCAGTTTCTGCATTAGCCAAGATTGGCTTGGTTGTGAAATTCGTTGATGACAAGTGTACAGTCCATGATCTTTGGCTTTGTGCAGAAAGGGCATGAAAACCAGGTTTGCAGGTTAAAGAAGGCATTATATGGTTTAAAGCAAGCACCACATGCTTGGTATGAGAAGATACATGCCTATCTGATTGCACATGGTTTTGAGAACAGTCCAACTGAAAGCACCTTATATGTTAAACGTGCTAATGATGTGCTTCTGATCATTGTGTCTATGTTGATGACATGCTACTCACTGGTCCTATTGAGACACATATTGCTGATTTTAAGGCTGATTTGCATGCCTCATTTGAGATGTCTGATTTGGGGCATTTGCATCACTATTTGGGCATTCAGGTTATGCACGTTGATGGTGGAATGGCTTTGTGTCAAACGAAATATATTGACACATTATTGCAGCGTTTTGGCCTTGAAGACTCTAAGCCTATTGCCACTCCTATGGAGACAGGTTTACGAATCTTCATGATGCTGGAGATGCATTTGATGCTGTTCTCTATCAGCAGGCTGTTGGATGCTTGATTTACTTATGCATTACTCGGCCAGATATTCAGTTTGCTGTCTCACAGATGAGCAGGTTTATGCATTGCCCAGGAGTCACGCATTGGAAAGCGGTTAAGCGCATCTTTCGCTACTTGAGTGGTACTCGGCTACTTGGGTTGTTTTATCCCAAGGGGGGATCACTACCGCCATATTTGCATGCTTTTTCTGACTCAGATTGGGTTGGTTGCTATGACACTCGTGTGTCCACCAGTGCTTTTTGCTTCATGCTTGGTAGCTCATGTATATCTTGGTTGAGCAAGAAGCAGCCTACTGTGGCCACTTCTAGTTGTGAGGCTGAGTATAGGGCAGCTTTCACAACGACTGTTGAGTGTGTGCGGCTCAGACGCCTTATGGCTGATTTGGGTGTTGGCCAGTCTTCTGCCACCACCATTTTCACTGACACTCAGAGCGCATTGGCAGTTGCGAGGAACCCTGTGTTCCATGCTCGCACTAAGCACATTGAGCTGCATTATCACTATGTCAGGGAGAGGTTCACTGCTGGCGAGATCAGCTTGGCATATGTGCCCATGCAGGAGAACATTGCAGACCTTTTCACGAAGGCTCTGCCTAGGGAGAAGTTTGAAGCTTTCCGCAAAGCTTTGGGCTTACTTCCTTTTGTGGAGTGATTTCCACATAGCTTGGCACTTCCTTATACATGAGTGCCAGCTCCTTGTTCACGGCATCACTCCCAGGGGGGATTTGTTGATATATTTAGGTAATGATGTGTGTGAACACTCTAGGACCGCCGGGGCACTTTTTTCCCTCTTTAGGAGGTTTTTTCCCCCGGCTTGTACATACACCTATTGCCCTAATGGGCTACTTATCTTTGTACATTCTCTAGTAATACATCAGTATTGTGTGTTTGCACTCCAAGTTTTCTGCTTCTTCCTTGTGCTGTTCGCGTGCTTCCGCAGATGTCTATCTCCAACAACCTTCTTCACAGTTTGTTCAAAAATTTGACAATTGAGTATTGATCTTCTAAAATTGGTGAAGGTTTGAGTTATTCTTGTTATAGAGGTGTTCTAAATACAAGAGTAGCTTGTTCTTTTGGAGATTAACACTCTCCATCATTTATCACTCTTGGGATCTTACTTTGTTCTTACTTCACCAGGAACATGAACAAAGCATAAACATCCAAATACATTGAGGTGATCCATGTTTGGTTTCTTACCACAATAGACTTTGTGTAGAGTCAAGTTGTGCACACCACCCATTGGAACCTTATTTATCAAGTAACAAGCTATATTCACAGCCTCAACCCAATAAAAGAATGGTAACATACCTTCATTTATGAGACATCTAGCTATCTCAACCAAATGCCCGTTCTTCCTCTCTACAACACCATTTTGTTGAGGGGTGTACCTTCATGTAAAATGCCTCTTATGTCATTTTTCTACAAGTAATTTGTGAATTCCTTGGAGGAATACTCTCCCCCTCCATATGACTTCAGTGTCGATGTGTGCATCATATTCTCTCTCAACAAGGCACCTAAACATTTGGCAACATGAAACCACTTCTGATTTTTCCTTGATAACATATAGCCAGAACTCTCTTGAGTGGTCATCAATGAAAGTGAGAATACCTATCTCCTCATAATGGAGCCTCTCTACCAGGGCCCCACACATATGAGTGTATAAGCTCTAGAAGCTTAGTATACTCACTGTTTAGAAATGGCTTCCTTGCTCGCTTACCTAGCTGACAAGCATCACAAAACTCATGTAGACTTTGGCCTTCGAGATTTGGTAGTCCAAGGACTAAGCATGGTTTGCACATGCTTTTCAACTTGGGAATCTTGTAGTATCATCTTGTGCCAAATATTAATCACTGCAATCCCTTTGTTACCAATCATCACATAACATACCTTGTTGTGTGCAAGAGCAACATCTAATGTGAACAATATACCTTCTTTCCTTCCCCTGGCAATGACCCTACCTGCTTGCTTCACCATGCACCCTTTTGCATCAAATATAACCTACATACCTCTCTCTTCCATCTTTCCTATAGAGATAAGGTTCTTGGAAATAAATGGGTCATGGAGCACATCTTTAAGAGTCTTGATAGATCAACCTTCACCTAGCCTCACATCTACCACATGTGTAATAGGATGCTCAGTGTTATCTCCTATCTCCACACAACCTTTTGAGATTGGGACCTGCATATGGAATAAAAATTCCTCCATACATGAAATTTGATTAGAGCATCGAGGGTCTATGTACCGCTTTATATCCTCGGGATCACTAGCGTAGCCATGGCTCATGGCAAGGAGGGTGTCCTTCTCATCATCGTTCTTGGAGTTGTTAGCATAGTGTTGGAGTTAGATGTCTCTGGAAGCACATGAACAACACAAGCAAGAAGTAGAAGCTTGGAGCACAACACACAATACTGAATGTATTACCACTAGAATGTACAAAGATAAGTAACCTATTAGGGCAATATGCATATATACAAGTCAAGGGAAAAAAACCTTCTAAAGGGGGAGAACAATGCCCTGATGGTTCTAGTGTGTTCACACACATCACTACCTAAATATATCAACCAATCCCCCCTCCGAGTGATGTGATGAATAGGGAGCTGGCACTTATGTATAAGGAAGTGACAAGGTATGTGGAATCAATCCACAGAAGGAAGTAAGCCTAAAGATTTGGAGAAAGCCTCAAACTTCTCCCTACTAGGCAGAGCCTTCATGAAAAGGTCTGCAACGTTTAGCATCGAATTCCCACATAAAAGAAATTTTCTTCATATCTATGTTCATGGGTATTTGAGGTGCTCAAAAAGTGGCAAAAAACATACCATTTCGATATGTGACATAGAATTCTTGCTACAAGTCAATGCTAATTTGAAAACTTTTATATTCAGACAGACCCTTTTACTAAAATAGGCACGATGTCTAGTTTTGGTAGTTCATATAGAGTCAACTTCTGAAGGCCATAACTTGGTGTGTAGTATAAATTTTTTAGCAAGTAATAGCTTATTGGAAAGCTCTTTTCTTCTACATTTAGGGATCAAGAGATCTTGGATAAATAATATTTGTGCTAATAAAAATAAACAACACATTGAAGGTAAGTCATCATTTCAGTGATTTTAAATTTCTATAGAAGCAAAGTTCTCAGTTTAAGCAATCATTTCTCAAAGTTTGGAGAAGCATTTAGTTAATGGTGACCATAGAGGTTGTTCCATGTCACATTAATTCATTTCTTGTGGTGTTTCAAACATCAACAAGTGGTATCAGAGCGGAATGCTTCTAGAGAGCAAACGGCATCAAAGGTACGAGAAGTTTTGAGAAGTTTCAATAAAGTTTGAAAGTTGAAGCATTCAAAGACACAGGGCATCATAATATTACTTCAAATTTATATTCATACACAAAGAGCTTCAAAAGGTATTATTGTTTATCCTTTAAACTCACAGGTTGAAGCAAACACAAAGAATTATGGCAGGTCATATCTCCATTGACAAACTGGACAGAGATAATTATCTTGCATGGGTAATGAGAATGGAATCCTTGCTTATAAGTAAGGATCTCATGGTGTACATAACAGGTGAAGAAGATAAGCCAGTATTCAAAGATGAAAGTGGACCAAAGAAAGAGGAACTGGATGCTTTAACACATTGTTAGAAGAAGGATGCAAGTGCAAAGGCCTCCATCTATAATACAATTTTAGATAATTTGCTACCACACATAAGAGGATTGGAATCAATTGAAGATATGTGGAATGCATTGGAATATCATTTCTAATTTACTACTAAATTTGCAATGTACATACAAGAAGAAAGGAGATAAAGGTAAAGCAAAGGATGAAGAGGAATCAAGTTCTCAAGTTTATTATGCAAGAGGTAGAAGCACTAGTAGAGGAAGACCAAGAGGTTTTGGAAGAGGAAGAGGTTATCAGAATAACAATAAGAAGGATTGCTAGATTTGTGGATTGAGTAATCATTTGGCTCATGACTGTTGGCATAGTTAGCAAGGATCAAAGCAAAATAAGAATAACAATACCAGAGCTAGAGCTGGAAGATATCAAAGTTATTCTCAGAGAGGTAGATAAAATCAAAGAGGAGGCTATGGTAGAGGTTGAGGAAGTAGTTGGGGATAGAATCAATCGTACAACACCACCTACTAAAACTATGCAAATCACACATAGAATGAAAGTCATACATCATTGATGATGAATTCAATCAGCACATCAGATATAGAATATCTAAAGGTATTTTACATTGACTCTATATGTTCTAATCATTTGCTAGGAGACATAGATTGGAGCTTTGCAAGGAAGGACTTTGAGTTAGCTGGATATAAAGAATGCATTGTTTAATGGATACATATCAAATGAGGTATACATGGAACAACCTCAAGGGTTTATAGATTCTAGGTATCCAAATTTTTTCTCCAAATGGAGAAGAGCACTCTATGAATTGAAGCAAGCTCCAAGAGCATGGAACTATAGATTGGTGAAGCATCTCAATGATCTTGGATATCAAAGTTCACAAGAAAACCCAAGTCTACTCATCTAAAGAATAGAGGAAGGTACAATATTAATTATGTAGATGACATTATAATCACATGTACTTTAGATGAAGTAATTAAGCAGGTAAAAAGATTACTTGAGAAAGAGTTCAAGATCAGTGATCTGAGAAAGTTATCATACTTTCTGGGTATGGAAGTCACTTATACAGATCATGGCTTATACGTATCACAAGAAAGGTATCTTCTAAACCTGTTGAAGAAGTTTGGTATGGAAAATTGAAGAGAAGCTTCAACTCCACTTGAAGTCAATCACAAGCTCAGTAAATATGATGGTGTTGAATACAAAGATACGAGGAAGTATCAATCTCTTGTGGGTAGTGTTAAAGGCATAATTTTGTACTAAGGTTTATTTGAAGAGTTGGGAGAAGACTGAGTGGGAAGAGCTTTTAAAGGCCACATCTTTTTGTATAAATAGAGCATGTTAATTAAAAAAGAGACTCTCTGATTTTCGTCGCCACCCATGGCCTCAGACGTTTTCTTGTTCCCTTGTTTCTATGTTCTTAGGGTTTCTTCTTTTATTTATGCGCATATCTGCTGTAGTGTGTGGCTCTTGATCGAGCAACTATGGCGACGTTCGTGTTCTCTCTCGCTATTTACTGTGTTGTCTCTCTGATCTATGGCGAAGGCTCTAGTGTGATGTTGTCTGGGTGTTTTAGTTAGTTTTCTGTTCTTTGTAGCTAAGACGACGTACGTTCTCTCTGCGCTTCTCTCTCTTCACTGTTGCAGGGAGGCCAGTCCCTTCAGCAACACTTGGTGCCGTCTACGGACTACCCTCCTATAGCTCTACCAGTTGTGCCCCCTAACCCAAGGTGACTGCTTCAGCATGGGAACGGTGAAGCATCGAACTTTGAAGTTCAATGACATTTAGCTCGACGTTCTTTCTAGCGTTCTGCTGCCCAGCAATGTTCAGTCCATGCAAATGCCGCAAGCTTCGTCGGTCTGTCTGCTCGATATGTGTCCATCAATAATGTCGATCTTGCTTGTCGGACGCCACATAAACATATGAAAAACTCCGACTAGTTCGAGCCGATCAATTGCGAATGGCCATAGCCTTGAGCGCAATGATTGTTGTGTACTTTGCTTCACAAGGGCACTACTGTTGTGCGATTTACTATCATATGTAGTTGTCCTTGCAAATAGTATGGTTCTCAATGGTCTTCTATTCCGATGCATGCGCCAATGGTGGAGGGCATTTGGCTCTGCGGAGCAACGTCGTATCATACTATTGCACTTTTCTTTCTGCTAATATACATTCCACATAACACAATTGACTGCACACCTTTCAATTCCCTGTATGGTGCGCCACTTCAACAGTCGTAAATGGTCAGATGGGTCGTTCCTTTTATGGTTTAATCCAGATTTGGAGTGTGCAGATTTATTTGGATTGATTCAGGTTGTGTCTGTTCGTTCTTGCTACCCATATATGTGACTACATTAGCCTTCCAAGACTCCCGTGGTTTCCGCAATATGCACACATATGTATTATGGAGGGTATCTTGTTTATGTGCTCCATTTTTAGTGCCCTGCGCATGTGACGTTTGCATTTTCTGCACCTTGCGTGGCATGTTACTTGAACATGGAACATTGAGGTATAGGCCATTATTTGTGCATGTAAGTTTTGCAAACTTGTTGCGGTTATTTTTATATATTTATTTGAGGATAGATGTCATTATTTCTTGTCATGTGACATATATGTTTTATTTGACCGTTTCATGAACCTCCTGTATGATTGCTTTTCCTCCTCCTCATGAGTATTATAGTATATGAGTTGCGCTTTCGAATCGTGCCATGCGTATGATGTTGTTGGGGGTACTATTGGTTCCATATTAGCATGTTAGGAATTCTTGGGCATAATGAGCGATACGTGATGTATGTATCCACTTGCAGAGATGTTCCTCCTCCTTTCTTTTGTGATATGTCTGGAATTTTTTATTCTTTATGTTGACAACATTCACTTTACTTTTACGGGTTCTAAAAGATGAATTCAAAGTTAGCTTGCATTTTTCATGGAATTCAGCGTGTGTATTTGATGGAGGCCCTTAATGTTTGAAAGTAATGTTGTCAAGATGGTGTTCGGCATGAAGCAACCTGAAGCTAGTGGAACCATTGATCTTTTCAACAATTATCTTATATGCGTCTTACATTTGACACATATTTCATTGTGTTCTTTATTATAATTTCATTTCATTTATGCATATAGGAGGGCAAGATCATGGGTTATGTGAGTGGTAGTTGTGAACCTTGGATTGAGTTCCAGGCACTTCGCTTTGCCTCTCACATTGCTTATGGTTTTGGACATGTTATGAGCTTTATTTGCATTCCATACCATGGTCTAATGATGCACTTTGGTTTGCAAGTATTGTTCATAAGGGTAGAGCATAATTGTGTGTGCACATACAACTTTGGATTGAGAGGTTGCTATGACATTGGACTATTCTATCCCAAGAATGATGCTACCACTTTGGCATTAGAAAATGTATATGAGGATTATATATGGTTTGGGTTCTTATCTTTAGACTTTGGTTGGATTTGTCTTGGCCTTGATGTGAAGGCTTGAATTGATATTCTTGATGTATTTAATCTTGGTGAGTGTGATGGAATTGGTGTCTTCGGGCATGAGTTATGGAAACCCTATCACATGAAAATTAGTATCCTATATTTTGGCTTGTTGCATGAAATATGATTAGTCTGAATGAGGAAGTATGATGTGAGTGTGAGGTAGCGTTAAGTCGGCAGAAGCACTCCTTTGTGTTGTTTTTGGTAATGAGCGAGTGTGAGGTAGCGTTAAGTCGGCAGAAACACTCCATGTAGATAGTGAATGTGAGGTAGCTCGATTCGGCAGAAGCATTCATTGATTTTCTTTGTTGTATGTTCTGAGTGATGGATGATGTCGGATATGGGATACATACCTTCATGTATGGAGGCTCACGGATTGAAACACTCTTCAAGATTAGGTGTATTCCTTTGGTTGAATGACATGTTGTATAAAGGTTCCCAACCTATAAATGGTTCCCATGTAATTTTCATCTTGTGAGGGGGTATCACTTACCAAGGGATGTGGAAGTTCAAGTCCACCGTGCGTGTCAGTGTTAAAGGCATAATTTTGTACTAAGGTTTATTTGAAGAGTTGGGAGAAGACTGAGTGGGAAGAGCTTTTAAAGGCCACATCTTTTTGTATAAATAGAGCATGTTAATGAAAAAAGAGACTCCCTGATTTTCGTCGCCACCCATGGCCTCAAACGTTTTCTTGTTCCCTTGTTTCTATGTTCTTAGGGTTTCTTCTTTTATTTATGCGCATATCTGCTGTAGTGTGTGGCTCTTGATCGAGCAACTATGGCGACGTTCGTGTTCTCTCTTTCTATTTACTGTGTTGTCTCTCTGATCTATGGCGAAGGCTCTCGTGTGATGTTGTCTGGGTGTTTTAGTTAGTTTTCTGTTCTTTGTAGCTAAGACGACGTACGTTCTCTCTTCGCTTCTCTCTCTTCATTGTTGCAGGGAGGCCAGTCCCTTCAGCAACAGTAGTTTGATTTATGCTACACTAACAAGACTTGATCTTAGTTATGCAGTGGGAGTTTTGTCACAATTCATGCATTGTCCAAAGGATCCACATTGGATTGCAGGTCAAAGAGTTCTCAGATATATCAAAGGAACCATAAAGGAAGGATTATATTATTCATTTACTCAAGATTTGAAGTTGAGAGCCTATCGTAACTCAGACTAGGCAAGTAATCAAGATGATAGAAGACTGACTCATGGCTACATGATATGCATTTTTTATAAGCTTGTAAGTGGGTGTTCAATGAAAAAACACACAATAGCATTATGATCAACTGAAGCTGAGTACAAAGGACTTGTAGAAGCAACTAAGGAGGTCATATGGATGCAGACATTATTCAAAAGCTTGGGCAATAATCAAGATATGCCTACAATACATGGAGATAACATGAGTTCACTTTATCTTGCGGAAAATCCAGTATTCTATGCAAGAACAAAACATATAGAGATATAGTGTCATTTCCTAAGAGAAAGGTAATGGAGAAAGAAATTTAAGTGGAGTACATTTCTACAAAGGATCAGATAGTATATATAATGACAAAGAACTTGGATGATGTGAAAACTAGTAGATTCAAAAGCATTTTAGGAGTAAAACGAAAAGAAGAAGATATGAACAAATAGAGAATGCCAATTAGTGATTGAGGGGGAGTTGTTGGAGAACCAATCACAAATTGTACATAAAGTTGAAGGTAAAAGTATAAAAAGAAGAGCACATGCCCATGTGAAGGGACAATTTCACATATGTAGTATATTTGTAAAGATATATAGTACTTTATTTCTAGAATTTTCAAAAGTCACAAGATTGAGAAAATCTATTAAAGCTACTTTGTATGAAGAGATACGGAGCAGGAGAGAGAGAGAGAAAGAGAGAGAGAGAGAGAGAGAGAGAGAGAGAATGAGAGAATGTGAGAAAGAGAGATTTTTGTATGACTCAGAGATTTTTGTATGACTCAGACTTCATTGAGTGAGAAAGCACCTTTAAAGTTTTTAAGTTTCCATAGTTATCAGAAGAAATAATAGAAGTTCTGTGTATGAGACTCTCTCCTCCATCTCCATGCTTTGTCTATTGTGGTAATGAGTTCAAAAGTTCAAGTTTTCCAAGAAACTTGATGCCTGGCATCGAGTTTGAGCTGATAAGTCCTAATTTCAATCTTTGAGTTCTAACTATTGTTGAATCTCCTTGAAAACATGAGGTTTCTGAAGCAACTTGATGCTGGCATTGATTTTCAGTGTAAAGTCAATGCCTAGCATTCAATTCCTACATAAAAGTGGTTTTCTTCATATCTATGTTCAGGGGGGTATTTCAGGTGTTGAGAAAATGGCCAAAAGCACACCAATTTGCAGCACATCGATGTTAAGTTGAAAACTTTTATATTTAGATGTGCACTTTTACTAAGACAAGCAAGATTTCCAGTTTTGGTAGCTCATATAGGGTCATCTTGTAAAGGCCATAACTTCGCGTGTAGTGCAAAGTTTTTAGCAGGTAATAGCTTCTTGGAAAGATCTTCTCTTTTACTTTCATGTACCAAAAGATCTTGGAGAAATAATATTTGTGCTATGAGAAATAAGCAAAAGATTGAAGGTATGTCATTTCATTTTAGTGACTAGAATTTTTTGTAGAAGCAAAGTTCTCAGTTTAAGCAATCATTTCTCAAAGTTTCGAGAAGCATTTAGTTACTAGTGACCATAGAGGTTTTCTAGTATCACATTAATTCATTTCTTGTGTTGTTTCATACATCAACAACACTCAATAGTTGTTGTGAAGGGTACCCTATACTTAGCCTCACAATGGGAAGTGACTGCCTGCCAATGTTTGACACCTGGGCAATCCATAAACTTGATCATCGATGAGACAAAAAACTCAATATCTGGCCATGTAGTGCATAAGTAAATCAAGCATCCAATAGCTTGCTGATAGAGGACAACATCAAATGCATCTCCAGCATCATGAAGACTTAATCGTAAACTTGTCTCCATAGGAATGGGAATAGGTTTGTAGTCTTCAAGGCCTAAATGCTGCAATAATGTGTTAATATATTTTATTTGACACAAATTTATTCCACCATCAACTTGCATAAATTGGATGCCCAAATAATGATGCAAATGCTCCAAATCTGACATCTCAAATGACAGATGTAGATCAGTCTTAAAATCAACAATATGCTTCTCATGAGGACTAGTGAGTAGCATGTCATCAACATACACAACAATGATCAGAACTACACCAATAACATGCTTAACATATAAGATGCTTTTAGTTGGACTGTTTTCAAAACCATGTGCAATTGAATAGGCATGTAGCTTTTCATGCCAAGCATGTGGTGCTTACTTTAGACCATACAATGCCTTCTTTAACCGCCACACTTGGTTCTCATGCTCTTTCCGCATAAAGCTATGGGTTTGAAAAACCTACACTTCTTCATGCAAATCACCATTCACAAATGCAGTTTTGATGTCCAACTAACGTACATTCCAACCATGATGAGCTTAGTGCACAAATGCTATGAACAATAGTCATTCCGCAAGCAGGTGCAAAGGTCTCATCAAAATCAATGCCTCTTTCTTGAGCATAACCCTATGCAACAAGCCTAGCCTTATACATGTCAACTGTTCCATTAGGCTTATGCTTCAGCTTGTATACCCACTTAGTTCCAATGGCCTTCTTGCCAAGAGGCAAGTCACATAAAGACTACATATAATTTTTGATGATAGCATCATATTTTGATTGCATGGCAACCATACAATTTTCCTAATTTTGTACTTTATCAAATGAAACACACTAATTCTCATCACAAAGACTAGAGGCAGTTGTAACGTAGCAATTTGATGCAAAAGAGGCACTATGAGATCTTGAACGAGTATGGTATGATAGAGGAGCATATAATTTGTTGTCACGCAAAGTCTGCACCAACCATTTTGGCATAGTTTTTGCCTCCTCAATATCGACTCTCATCTACAAGTGCACCGTGTAAATCTGCATCAGAAATGGAATGATCTGCGTTATCACATGGAACCTTGAAAGGCTGAGAAGTTTCCTCATTAGGACCAACACTAGACTATCCACTTGTAAAAAGAGGCAGCAAAGTATCACACATGTCTTTGGAGCTAACAAATGTCTCCTTGATATATGAAAGTAATTGCTAAATAGCATCTTCCACAAAAAAAACATCACTGCTAACCACAATGCATTTATTCTTTTGATGGTATAGATGATAGCCTTTGCTTTGAGAACTATACCCAAAAAGAATACATTTAACTCCTTTATCATCCAATTTTCTACGATGTTATTTAGGCACTAATGCATATGTCAGACAACCAAAAACACATAGATGAGGATTAGATGGCTTGCGACCATGCCAAGCCTCATATGGAGTGATAAACTATTATGCTTTAGTGGGACACCTGTTAAGTACATGTGTTGCACACATAATAGCCTCAAGCCAAAAACGATGTGGTACAACCTGACTCTTTACCATACACCTTGCCATCTCCATGAGTGACTTGTTCTTTTTTTGAGAAACTCCTTTCTATTGTGGTGTATATGGCACTATACGATGTTTTATCCCATGTTCAACTAGAAATGCATTAAATTGAGAAGACATTTATTCCCTCTCTCGATCAAAATGGAGGGTGCCCATTTTACATGCTGACAAACTTTTAGAAAAAAATAAAAAACTCTTTGAAGCACATAAACACTTAAGAATTTTCTTTTGGTGGATATACCCATGCATGCCTAGAAAAATCATCAACGAAAGTCATGAAGTAAAGATCTTTTCCAAAAGAGGGTATTTGCATAGGACCATAGACATCATTGTGAACAAGCTGCAATGTCTGAGTAGCTCGAACTCTACCATCTTTTCGAAAGGAGGAACGCTGCATTTTGCCCAAAATACAGCCTTTACATACAATTTTGGCAAGTAATCAAATTAATTATAATATTTTATTGATTCCATGTAGGTATCTTAAAATCGGAAAGTACAATTATCAAGAGTAGTAAGACTAATCTTTCCAACTCCTATGATAGTACAAGAGGAGTTTTAGCACATGAGACAATATTCCCAATAGGAGAAGGCTCATGTGAAGTCAACAAACCATGTTGTGAGGTAATATCTTGAGTTGAACCACCATCAAAATACCAAACTAGGTTGCAAGGTACTATGTTTATTAGCGCATCTCGAGATGGGTGATAGATTCAGTGAGTAGTAGATGATCATTCTTTATTATGAATAAGATAAGTAGACTTGGTTCTAGGTGTAGATGCCTCTACAAGAATCATTCTCGGCACTTTCTTCTTGGGTCTTTTTTGAGAACTCTAGAAAAAATCAAATTAACATGATCACTTGCCTTATAATACTTGACAAGTATTCCTTTTTTTGTCCTTTTAGTTTTCCTTCTTTGATTGTACTCGTAAATGTGATCCATTTAACTTTTCCATTTTGATTATCTAAGAAAGGTTGATTTGTAACACAAATTGATATGTTCTATGTAGACTCATCACTTGCCACAAGATAGGGACTAAGACCCTAAATTTTAAGGCATTTGAAATGCCTTCAATATCAATCCAAGAGTAGAAAATAACCGCACAAAAGAATCTAGAAGACCATTAGGAGCAGTTCCCACAAGTAAAGCATCTCACAATATTTCAATGATAGAATTCAACTACTATTTGAAATCCTTGATCTTTTTAAGAAAACTATCAATTGAATCTCCTTGATTTGTATGCTTAATCTCCAATTGTTTGCCAAGGTAAGCAACACGAGCCTCATTTCTAGCCTTGGATAGTGCACTAAGAGTGTCCCATGCATCATCGGCTCTTTTGCATGAGCGGATATGAGTAAAAATGGAAAATTTGGTAGAAGAAAACTATAAATTTAGGTGCATGTACATCTTTACATCCTAAGGAAATTTCTCTATTACTGTTAGTGTCCATGTGAAAGGCCAAATGGCCATCAAACACTTCCTTGTATATGTTCCTTAATAAAACATATAGTGGCCTATGCAGCAAAGTCTCTTCATACCGTGAGACTTGGTGACTCTTACAAGTGTTATGTTGTGGGGATTAGAGATGTGGCTGTGTAGTTCTTTGATGGTTCAAAATTTACTATGCACAATGTACGCCATGTACCTCAGTTATCACGTAGTTTGATGTCAGTTGGTCAACTTGATGCCCTTGGTTATTGTTGAAAATTGGGATTCGCATGCGGAAGAGTGGTGAGCTTGTAACCAAAGTAATTGGATCTTATTTTTCACTTCAAATTATTACTTAATTAATTCGTACTTGTAGATCCTTGGCTGCATATGACTACAAGCTTATTTCCTCATGAGTCATACATGGGTCACATGGGCAATACATTCAGTAACCACAGTAGCATTACATTCACACCTCAAGCTCATACATTTAACTTCACTTATTTAGACACCAACAAGCATATGACTTAGCTTCAATGTTAGAAGCTTTATATACAAGCTCACTGTGCTCTTCACTTAGAGCACCTCAATTCAATATAAAGTATACCTGCACTTTAACTTTATGACGGCCAACTCATAATTCTTCATGTCAACAACTTGGCATATGCAACATTAAGTCCTTACTATCTTAATCAGAGAACATTCACACAGTAACACACTTGATGTGTTGCTTCACTTATGCATATAAGAACAAAAAACAATGTGTTCTCTACATATACATACATGAGAGAGATATGATTCATGTGTGAATCATATGTCAATACTCAGTACCTAACACATTAATCATATGTAAACTCATAGTACCATGCTTCGTCATGTTCTCACCATAAAACTATAACACAACTCAATTAGTTAATGAATCCATCATAAGTGTTTCTGCATATCTGAGCATATGAATGCCTGCATATAAATACATCAAAGAGACCTCCATTTCATATCATATCATCTTAATGAATCACTTCGACATTGATTGTATTTGCACATATGAATCATTGCATATGAACACATCATCATGCAGAGAAGAGGTTACGATTTGCACCTCAATATATATATATATATATATATATATATATATATATATATATATATATATATATATATATATATATATATATATATATATATATATATATATATATAAACAAATCATATTGTTCTGATATTACAATGAGCAATATATCACTTCGATGAACTCTTGCATATGAACATGTCATAATGAAGAGAAAGGCTTACCATGAGCACCTCATTCACTATATAATTCTGTAACAAAGATACATCAAAATTCCGGTAACAATTATACAAAAAAAACTATTTGTATGTTGTTCAATCGCATACTTTAGACCCTGGAATGTGTATGCATACATTCATGCATATGAGTAGATACAAGACCTTCTTGAATCCTGCAACCACAAGATACAATTCTAAGCATAAATAATAATACACCACAATTTGTATACCTTGTCAAAGTAATGCATCTCTTCTCTCTGTTTGTGTAGCACGTTGTCGGGATGAAATCCCTCAGGGAAGTGTGATGATTTTTTTCAAAAGTTCATTGTTTTATGAGTTTCTGTGTGATGTTTTGACTGAAGAGGGTACATTTTGTAGATATTTAGACCGAATTAATTGATTGTGTGATGCATAAATAAGTTTGAGATGTATGTTAGACGTGTGTGTAAAAATAACTGACATTTGACCCATAAAAACGTAGGCTTGATCCTTCGAAATCCCTGAAAAACCTGAGTTTACCCCATGGAATCCGGGCTTGAACCCTTGGAAACCCTTGGAGTTTAGGCCCGAATTGCAAAATAAACCGTTAAATTTACGAGCTTGAGATAATTGTGAGCAAACGCCTAAATTTCTTGACCCAGAAACCTAGGTCAGACCCTTGAAATTGGCGGTTATCTTAGGTCAAACCCTAAAAACCCATTAAAATGTAAATATCCAGTGTGAAACGAAACCTTAGTCCAAGGAAAAATTAAAAGTTTGCCAAAAATGGAAAGTTCATTGAGGAGGTGGGAATGTTCTAGAAGCGAGTCCAAGGGGGGGCCTATAAATAAGTGCAAACTCATTTGTAGCGAGTCCAAGGGGGGGCCTATAAATAAGTGCAAACTCATTTGTTTCTACCCCACTCCGTGGATTGCTCTTACGGAACGTCTTTTCCAGGTATGCTTCATTTCCATTCCTGTTCATGTTCATCTTTTTGTTCTTACTCTAAGGTAGAGCATCTAGAGAAAGAGAGATCCCCTACGCTGTTCAGACTCTTATTATTTTCTCTTTCGGTGTCAACATGTGTGGTGGCAAATGGTAGCTTAATTCTGATGCATGAATAATCATAGCAAGATCCACGCACGGAAACTAGAAGGTGTCGCTAAAATCAATTGATGACAGAGGTAAAGACTAGGAGCACGTGGGTAGAAACAAGGGATGGAGGTAGAGCGCCCGCTGGGGAGAACCTTGCCGGATAGTGAGAGAGAGACGCAGAGAGCGCCACAGAGGATCTCGGCAGAGAGAGATTGGTCCAGAGAGGGTATGAGTCATTACAGAGAGAGAATTAGGCGGCACATATAGCCAGGACGTACAGTGAGAGATAGAGAAAGAGCGGTGCTAGACGTCCGTGAATGGAGTTGCCATGACGACAGCTGAGTAATTCTAGAGATTCTGAAGGGCCACTGTTGACTGAAGGCGGCGCGTGGCTGCGCTGGACACCGACGTAGAATTAGATAGACGACCAGATGCTGGATGTGTGCAAATGGTCGACATAGCAGATGATGATGTCGGAGATCGTAGAGAGAACGTGGCGACGTTCCGCAGAAAGTAGATAGAGAGAAATTGACGGGCGATAAGAGTGCCACAGAATATGGCGGCGCTGTTGTGCTCTGACCGAGAGTAGGAGAGAATGAGAGAGTCGCATAGCTGCTGACATGTGTGCGCGATAGAGACCCGCAGAGAGTTCTGACGGTGGATGGGCCTAATTACTGATGGCGGCGACATATCCGACAGAGAGATATACATGTGGCGGCTCCACGCGATGAGGATGGGAAGTTGGGACTCGGCCTGTTGATAGGCGCCGTCAGAGAGATGTGTGGCTGCGCATCTGGGAGAGAGGGAATCTCTCCCCCTCCCACGGCGGCACAGCGCGCACGGTGGAAGAGAGAGAGAGAGAGAGAGAGAGAGAGAGAGAGAGAGAGAGAGAGAGAGAGACAGAGAGAGAGAGACGGCATGATAGGAGGATTCGGAAGAAAGAAAGGGAGAAAGATTATGTCGGCAAACGATAGAGAGAGATGGGAACAAAGGACCGTCACAAAAAGATTGGTATTGGGCCGAATGGTTTAGATACCTAAAGTTGACTCATTCAAAGGAAAGATGTCGGTATTCATGAAACTAGTTATTGCTCCATCATAAAGTATGATGTAGACAACCGGAAAGATTTGTATGGAAATATGGTATTTATTGGAGATCCTACCATGTTTCTTGGCATTGATGATCATATATGCAAGGGAATCAATGTTGCTTGTGCAAGTCACATAGGACTCACTCCATTCATGGATATGAGTTATAACAATTGTATGACACTATTGATATTTGAAATGTTGTAAAATACTTTCGTTCGAAGTCTTTTCAATAACGTATCATTTCGACCTAATTCATTTATACACCTAATGAATATTGACAAAGAAAGGGAAGAAAAAGAAATGAACAAAAATAAAGAAAGAAAATATGAGAGAAAGAAAATAAAATGAAAGGAAGAGAAATGGAGGGTAGAAAAGATGGAGGGAAGAAGAGAAGTCATGCATACATCGTCTTTCAAATGTCTATGTGTCTGTCATAAGTTTAGTGTGGTTTTTTCATATGTACTAACAAGTATGACCCCACTCCGTGGATTGCTCTTACGGAACGTCTTTTCGAGGTTTATGTGGATGCTGATTATATGAAGTGAAGAGAAAGTGATTGAAGACCAAAGTAAAGAGTACCCACCCCCGTGGTCTTTCTTGTGGAACTTTCCTACAGGTTTATGCGGTTTCTGATTATCTGAAGTAAAGAGAAGGAAGGCCATTGCTGAGGGTACCTGAAATAAAGAGCGGATTGAAGACCTAAAGAAAAGCTTGACCGCGAAGATCGAAGCGGAATCCCGTGGGCGATTTCTCGCACTGTAGCGAGGGATCTGTTTTATATCGGCCGATCCGCACTGTAGCGACGGCGTTTATATTGTATCATCACACCGCACTGTAGCGGTTTTATTGTACCGTCGGCCCGCACTGTAGCGGCGTGTATTGTATCATTCATTTTATTGGAGGCTTCAGTTCTGTTTCTGATTCTATCTTCGAGCTTGATCTACATCACGTGTATCACTGCGGTACCCCCATTGTCTCTTCCCGACGCCCACGGTCCCACGTCTCGACACTTCCGAGGGGCAAGGGTCCCACACGTACGAGGATCGCGCACGCTCCGGAGAGCACAGGCGAGGCGCCCAGCGCGCAGACGCCGCTCGCAAGACAGCGGGAACGGCGCACCAGAGCGGGGCCTGATCCAACCCCAGGCGCCGGCTTCCCGCCACGACCTCCTTCTTCCCGACACCTGAACCCGACGTGAAGCGAGGCGGTTGCCCAGTGATCCTCGACACGTCACCCACTCCTTGAGGAAAGAGACAAGAACCTCGGCATCGGACAGAGATTTCCAGGTACTAGCATTTCAAGTTATTTGAAATTTTGCATTGCTTCACATACACTGCTGAAACAGAAAGATTGTCTTGCTGCTTGAGTTTGAGCATCCACACTTTGCATTAGTTTAGTCCATACGTGTCTGAATTTTTTCCCGCTTAGATTAGGGATTTGCTGATTTTCTAGCTTAGACAAAACATTAGAAAACATTAGAAAATTCTCATTGAAAGAGGGGAAAATACATTGAAATCTTGGGAATCGAAGAGAGGACAGTTCGACTAGACTTTGGCCTAGGCAATTCAGAGAGCTTAGACTGACCTTTACCTCCTGGCTCGTGACTCATCAAGCCTCTTCTTTGATCTCTACTCAGAGCTTAGAGAGATAATTGAGCCACTTACATTGGACCTTGTGCTACGTTCTAGGACAGAGCAGAGAAGAGAGATGGAGGATATATTCAAGGAGTTGGTAATAGAGAAACAGGGGGCCCGCGTAGTCCAAGCAGTATTGAGAGAAAAAGGGAAGTTTACAGGCTTGAATGTAATCGAGTACCTAGATGTTTTTGAGGAACAGGCACGAATTTATGGTCTACCCGAGGATGTGTTTACACATTACTTCACACGGGTAGTATCAGGATCGATTTTAGCCCCTATGACAGCACATATAGCAAAGCCTTGGGCCGAATTCAGAAAAGAATTGCATAAGCTGTTTTATTTGGAAGACTTTTCCCAACACAGTAGAGAAGGGTTCTTGCGGTGGATAAGCTCTCCGAAGCCCAGTGCATCCCTCACTCAACTTTTGAATGAGTTCTTAAGAAGATATGAACAACTTCCACAGGCCGATTTAGATGCTTTGAAACCTGACTTAGTTATATCTTTCCTTAGGATCTTAAGTCTTGAAGACAGGACTGAGGTCGAAAGGAGGATTGAAGAGCCTGGGAAGAGATTTGGATTGACTGAAGATTGGGGTGTAGTGAGGAGAGAAGTAGAAGCGGTTGCCCAAATGAGGCAACGCCAGGCGGTGTTATACGATAGACCTGTAGTGGTAACACCACAACCGCCTAGGGAAGCTCCACTTCCGGCGATTCCGAATGTGCCTGCAACGTCAGCTTTTGCTAATGTTGCATCCACTTCGCGATCGCCAATAGAGCTACAGGTTGAGATTCTCAGTCGACAGATAGAGAATCTTATTACGATGCAAGCGTCTATGTCAAAAGAAATGGCGAGTATTCAAAATAAAGTTAATTCTATGGGATATCAGGACCCCACTCCTCCTCAGGCGAATATGAGTTATGCAGATACATTACAGAGAGGCACTATGCCCATTCCAAATATGCAAGGCTATGTGATGCCACAGCCTGCACCTCTAGTGCAGCCTGTTGCCCAACAGATACCTACACCACCAGTGCAAACCACATTTCAAAGAAACACTGGACCTTTTGAGAGACGAGCGACTGGTGGGTTTGGAGGGGCTAAGAGATGCGTATGGTGTGATGCACAAGAACATTTTTCATATGCCTGTGAAGAGCTTAAGCTAGCAAAAGAGCATCAACTAGTGATAGATATCGATAAGAAGTTATGTGACTTCAGGACCCGCCTTCCTCTACCTGTGAATTGGGGAAAGGGGGGAATGAAGAAGTTTTATGAAGATTTATCTAGCAATAATGCAAGTACATCAGCTGCACGATTAGAACTTGTTGAGGAGGAAGATGAAAAAGTGCCTAGACCTCGACCCCAAAGAAATTATTCCATTGAGGCTTTAGTGAGGGCTAGGGATGCGATCATGCAGAAGACTGCCTGGAAGTCTCCTGTTGATGAATCCTCGGTCTATTCCCATATAGCCAATGTGGAGGAAAAGAGGAAAAGGGATGAGAGTCAGGAAGAGATTGAGCCTGAAAGAAGAGTGACCAGAAAGCAAAGCCAAGAGGCTGAAGAAAAGACTAAAGAGCATGAGAAGAAAGTACAATTCAAAGAGCCTGTTGTTTCAAAGGAAGAGGCAAAGAAGAAAGAGATAAGAGAGGGAAAGAGGCCGGCTGGGCCAACTAAGATTCAAGAACTGACTAAAGAGAAAGAGAAAGAACCAGAACCGGTTCAAAAGAAAGATGAAATTCAAGAAAGTATTCAAGAGGCTGACAAAGAAAAGAAGAAGAAAAAGAAGAGAACTCCAAAGGCTGTATTAATTTCTGAGTTGGAAAGGAAAAATGATGCAAGAGAGATATTAAATGACATTTTATTGAAGAGCCAAGTGACCATGTCCTTGGAGCAGGTCTTCTCCATAGCGAAGCCTGAGTTCAAGGACAGCTTTATAAAGCTGGTCAAAAGAAAGAGGTTTCCACTACCCGAAGATGTAGAGATGGAAGAAGCACCTGAAGATATTCAAGTGACAAATGAAGCAGTTACATTGAGTGATACATCTGATGATGATGATGATGAGGTTGCCAGGTGTCATAAGAATTCTCTAGGTCCTATCATACCTGATGATGAAATAAGGAAGACAGAAAGTGAGTTTAGCAGGACCTTTTGGGCGAGAGGAACTCCAGAGATGAAGATAAAGTTAGGGAGCAACGAGGAGTCATGTTTTGCTCTGGCCTTGATTGACTCAGGGTCAGAGATAAACGTGATTTCTAAGAAGCTCTATGATAAGTTTAGGTGGCCGATTGACAAAGATCATGGATGGAGGATGAGGACAGCGGATAATGGTTCAGGAGCACTGCTTGGGGCATGCGCCTTTGTGCCTGTGACCATAGGTGGGATTTCTGAGGAATTTCACTTCTTTGTCCAAGACCATTGTTCATATGAGGCTATCCTTGGGCAGCCCTTTATAGCTGAGGTAAGAATGGAGACTAAGGCCATGGATGATGGATTTGCCTATGCACGAATCCGTTCTAGATCTGGTCTACATTCTTTGCAAGTGATGATTGTGTGTCCAAATCACTCCAGGAATAGAAAGAATATAAGAAAGAAACCTATTAATTCACATGACCATGATGAGTGTATGCCTGTTGGAGAGTATGGAGCTTCTACTGATCAAAATTTCTGTTAGGATCCACTGTTGAGCGAGACAACAGTGGGAGTTGGTTTGATGTCTCGCATGATTCTGTACAAAGATTTGAAAGTTTTTCTGTTTATTCATCTGCATTCAAGTTACTATGCTTAAAGAAAGAAAATGTTTCAAATAAATTCAGAAAAGTTCATGAGAGATACTATAAGGATTTAGGAATGATGTTAGCTGACAAGAAGATTGAAGATGTGATCGAGTTGGAGAGAAGTTCGACTACTCTGGAAGAGCTTGAGCTGGCATTTGAGAGAAATGAGAAATCAGAAATGATTATGCTCAGCTCTATCCAAGAGTATGAGATGATTAAGGAGTTTATGAGAGAGCATGAAGCAAATGTAAATACGAAGTATAAGACTCTGGATAAGAAAGTGAAGGCTATAGCTCAGCCATTGCCAGAAGATAGTCATGAGAAATATCTGCGAGTGTCAGATGACCCTATGCTGAGACGAAGAGAGCTCATAGGGCATCATTTCACTGATGAGACTATTAAAGAGATCAAGTTTGGAGAAAAACCATTCCTGAGAGAAGAAGAGAAAAAGAAATTTATTGAAGTTATTAAGAAACATGAAAAAGCATTTTCACTTTTTCCACATGAGATAGGTTGCGCGGACCCGAAACAAGTACCTCCCATGATTATCTTTACAGTGCCACATATACCATGGAATATCCGGCCTATACCAGTCCCAAAGGCTCACTTACCTGAGCTGATGAGGTTGCTAAAGGAAAAGATTTCCATGCGGATATTGGAACCCTCCTCGGCTCCATATTCGAATAGGTGGTTTACTGTGCCTAAGAAAAATGGGAAGCTTCGTTTCATTCAGGATCTGCAACCTGTGAATAAAGTCACAATTAGAAACGTAGGGACAGGACCCATAGTGGATGAGTTTGCTGAAGCGTTTGCTGGGCATTCCATATACTCTATGGGTGATCTGTATTCAGGTTATGACCAGTTTCAGTTGGCTGTGGAGAGTAGAGACATTACGACCATGAGGACTCCACTGGGCCTTGTACGCATGTGTACTTTGCCGCAGGGAGCGACGAATTCTGTGGCTCACATGATGAATGCCATGAATCTGGTTTTACGAGACTTTATACCATTTGTGACTATGCCATTCATTGATGATGTTCCAATAAAGGGATGTGAGGAAAGAGTGAAAGATGTGAGTTTAGATGCTTCAGGATGTAGAAAGTTTGTGAGAGATCATATTGCTGATTGTGCGAAGATCTTTGAGAGATTTGAAGATGTGGGGCTAACACTTTCTTTAGAGAAATTGGTTTTTGGCGTTGATGAGGTCCTCATTGTAGGACATCTGTGTGGACATTATGGCCGCAAGCCATACCCGCAGAAAGTTGAGGCCATTAGCAGGATCTCTGAAGTGTGTCGCAATGTCAGTGAGGTGAGAAGGTTTCTAGGAGCCTGTGTATTCTATGTGATATGGATTCCTCACTTTGCTCATGTTGCGAACCCCTTATATGACCTTCTGAGAAAGAGAAAGAAGTTTGTATGGACAGAGAAACAGTCGAGAGCTATGCGTAAACTGAAGCAGCTGCTAATTGAAGCCCCAATTCTGAAGCATGTTGACTATTCAGGTCAGAGACCTATCATTTTGACCGTTGATACCAGTCCTATTGGTATAGGCTGGGTCATAGGGCAAGATGATGATGAAGGGCAGAGATATGCAGTGCGCTTTGGTGCTAAGATCCTACATGATACCCAAAGAAAATATCCGCAGATTAAGAGAGAGATATGGGGATTGATGACTGCTTTAAAGAGCGATAAAGAGTATTTCATTGGGGCGAATGTGATAGTTGAGACTGTCTGTCTTCCACTGATTGGCATGATTGCAAATTGTTCATCTTCGGATATTGCTATGTTTAGATGGATCTCTTATATAAAGTTTATAAATCCTACATTTGTACACATAGCTGGGAAGTCGAATACAGTGGCTGATATGCTTTCTAGGGCAAAATTCGATGATGAGTCTGATGACGATGATGAGGTAGAAAAGGATATACATATGATAAGATACGATCCATTGGTATATGCATATGAGCAGTTCCGAGAGAATGAGTATGATGGTGAGTGGAAAGATATTGGGAGATATCTGAGTACTCTGAAACGTTCCCCAGGCTGGTCCACAAATAAGTATAGATCCATCAGGAAAAAGTCTTACAACTTTTTCTTGAAGGACGGGCTTATTTGGCAACACGCTAAAGGCAAGGTGAAGAGTCCACAGAGAGTATTGAGTTCGAGGAGTCTTCAGAGCAAAGTTATGAGAGAGATGCATGAGACCTTATGGGCAGGTCACAAAGGATTTTATGCTACATATGAGAAGATTAGGGAAGCTTACTGGTGGCCAGGGATTTATGTAAGTGTGAGAGGTTTTGTAGACACTTGTACTACATGCCAGGTGCATTCATCAGTTAGGCACAGAGACCCGTTACATCAGGCTTACCCTCCTTGTATCCATTACAAGTGGGTGGTCGACCTTGTAACCATGCCCAAAGGGATAGATAAGATGAGATACATTGTACTTGCCAGAGAGGACTTGACCAACCATGTGGAAGGTCGAGCTCTTCGTACAAAGACTACTTATAATGTATGCAAATTCCTTTTAGAAGAAGTGATCTCGAGATTTGGATACGTTGAGAAAGTGGTTGCGGACAGGGGAGAGTTGGATGCGAGAGAGGCAAAAGAGTTCTTTGATCGTCATGGAATTCGATTGTCTCTCACCACTGCCTATAATCCAGAGGCAAATGGGAAAATCGAGAGAGGTCACCCTTCCATCGTGAAGGCGATGTCTAAGGCTTGCAGCGATGACATCAAGCAGTGGCCTAGGTTTCTTCCATTCGCATTATGGGCTGATAGGATGACTTACACTCGGTCCACAGGTTTCATGCCTGCTGAATTGATGTATTGTCAGAAGCCAGTCTTCCCCATCCAGACTCAGATAGTGACATGGTTGACGCTCCCATGGAATGATGGCATGACAAGAGAGGAACTTTTATCAGTAAGAATAAAGCAGTTAGAACAAGGAAATGAAAAGTTAAAAGAAGCAGTCCAAAGTTAAAGGAGTCAAGGTTAAAGAATAAGATCTATTTTGACAAAACCCATCGACTCAGACCACGTAGGATTGAGGTAGATGATTGGGTGTTGGTGTACGACAGTACATTCGATACTCAGTACGATGCTAGGAAGAAATTAACCAAACGATGGTTTGGGCCATATGTGGTTACGTCTGTGTTTGAGAATGGTACGTATGCACTTCGTGAGTTAGACAGTACTCCTTTGAGATCTTTGATTGCAGGAAAGAGGATAAAATTATTCAAGAAAAGAAATGAAGCGGATTATGAGATTGAGCAAGAACTTCTGGAGGGAACTGATGACACTGAGGCTGATGCTGATGAAGAATGATAGACCATGAAGATAAAGAAAAGCTGGATCAAAATGAAGAAAAATGACCAGGTGAAACGTTTCTGATTTGAGATCTGTTTTCTTTTTGATAGAGCATATGCATTGCATTGATGTGTGTGATAAAGATATGTATGAGTTTATGAAAATCATGTAGAATGAAGATAACAAAGATCTATTATGGGTTTGCATGAAGCATGAATGACTAGGAAATTATATGAGTGAGATCAGTTAGCAGACTAGAGACTTTTGGGAGCGAAAGCTTGGGAATGTGATGGCATGCTTAGACCGAGTGCGTGTATATACTGATTGATCTGAACACTTAGTGAGTGGGAAACTTTGGATCCTAGTATTTATTTCCTATGAGATCTTACCTCCATATGGATCATGATTTATAAAGAAACATTCATACTCATGCCAGCTTATATGTGCGTGTATGTTGTTGGTACGCTACGATGGGCTAGTAGGCGGGTGGAACCACCTTGGTCAAGTGATCAAGGCCACGAGCCGTAGCTAGTTTCGTCGTAGGCCTGACCTATCTGTTGTCATGCGCCTGTATGGGTCCGTAGGCGGGTGGAGTCACTGTGACCGGGTGGTCAGAGCCACAAGCTGACGTCGATTTCATGCAGGGCTGATGTTGTGTATGTCGTGCGCTATGCCGGGTCGATAGACAGGTGGAACACACTTGGCCGGGTGGACAAGTCCATGAGTCGCACCCGATTTCGACATAGGCCCATTTGTGAAAAATAAAAGATAAAAAGAAATGCTAAGCTGAGATGAAGTGGAAAAGAAAAAGAAAAAGAAAAATGAAAAAGAAAAAGAAAAAGAAAGAAAGATCTAATGGAGAGTTGGACAAGTAGGAGATAAATAGTAGGAAACGAGGTATATTCTACAAACTGAGTTAGTAGAAACATATGTATATGCTAGTACTTAGAATGAGCAGTTGGATCTGAACCAGTTGAACAAACAAAAGATCTAGAAAGCCGATGACTTATTCATGTGATTACTTGTCAGATTGCAGACGCAGAAACATAGTATGATGTTTGTGAAGCTTGAATCTACCTAATTTTCTAAAATTCGTACTAATCTTTATAAAAGATTGCATGACTGCATGAGATCATGATTTAAGAAAGGCATAAAAAGTGTAAAAGGATTTCAAAAAGAACCCTGATACTCTTCTGTTGGATCTTGCAGGTTGGCCCATCGGGACGATGTGCAGGTTTAGCGGGGGCGAATGTCGGGATGAAATCCCTCAGGGAAGTGTGATGATTTTTTTCAAAAGTTCATTGTTTTATGAGTTTTTGTGTGATGTTTTGACTGAAGAGGGTACATTTTGCACATATTTAGACCGAATTAATTGATTGTGTGATGCATAAATAAGTTTGAGATGTATGTTAGACGTGTGTGTAAAAATAACTGACATTTGACCCATAAAAACATAGGCTTGATCCTTCGAAATCCCTGAAAACCTGAGTTTACCCCATGGAATCCGGGCTTGAACCCTTGGAAACCCTTGGAGTTTAGGCCCGAATTGCAAAATAAACCGTTAAATTGACGAGCTTGAGATAATTGTGAGCAAACGCTTAAATTTCTTGACCCAAAAACCTAGGTCAGACCCTTGAAATTGGCGGTTATCTTAGGTCAAACCCTAAAAACCCATTAAAATGTAAATATCCAGTGTGAAACGAAACCTTAGTCCAAGGAAAAATTAAAAGTTTGCCAAAAATGGAAAGTTCATTGAGTAGGTGGGAACGTTCTAGAAGCGAGTCCAAGGGGGGGCCTATAAATAAGTGCAAACTCATTTGTAGCGAGTCCAAGGGGGGGCCTATAAATAAGTGCAAACTCATTTGTTTCTACCCCACTCCGTGGATTGCTCTTACGGAATGTCTTTTCCAGGTATGCTTCATTTCCATTCCTGTTCATGTTCATCTTCTTGTTCTTACTCTAAGGTAGAGCATCTAGAGAAAGAGAGATCCCCTACGCTGTTCAGACTCTTATTATTTTCTCTTTCGGTGTCAACATGTGTGGTGGCAAATGGTAGCTTAATTCTGATGCATGAATAATCATAGCAAGATCCACGCACGGAAACTAGAAGGTGTCGCTAAAATCAATTGATGACAGAGGTAAAGACTAGGAGCACGTGGGTAGAAACAAGGGATGGAGGTAGAGCGCCCGCTGGGGAGAACCTTGCCGGATAGTGAGAGAGAGACGCAGAGAGCGCCACAGAGGATCTCGGCAGAGAGAGATTGGTCCAGAGAGGGTATGAGTCATTACAGAGAGAGAATTAGGCGGCACATATAGCCAGGACGTACAGTGAGAGATAGAGAAAGAGCGGTGCTAGACGTCCGTGAATGGAGTTGCCATGACGACAGCTGAGTAATTCTAGAGATTCTGAAGGGCCACTGTTGACTGAAGGCGGCGCGTGGCTGCGCTAGACACCGACGTAGAATTAGATAGACGACCAGATGTTGGATGTGTGCAAATGGTCGACATAGCAGATGATGATGTCGGAGATGGTAGAGAGAACGTGGCGACGTTCCGCAGACAAAAGTAGATAGAGAGAGATTGACGGGCAATAAGAGTGCCAAAGAATATGGCGGCGCTGTTGTGCTCTGACCGAGAGTAGGAGAGAATGAGAGAGTCGCATAGCTGCTGACATGTGTGCGATAGAGACCCGCAGAGAATTCTGACGGTGGATGGGCCTAATTACTGATGGCGGCGACATATCCGACAGAGAGATATACATGTGGCGGCTCCACGCGATGAGGATGGGAAGTTGGGACTCGGCCTGTTGATAGGCGCCGTCAGAGAGATGTGTGGCTGCGCATCTGGGAGAGAGGGAATCTCTCCCCCTCCCACGGCGGCACAGCGCGCACGGTGGAAGAGAGAGAGAGAGAGAGAGAGAGAGAGAGAGAGAGAGAGAGACGGCATGATAGGAGGATTCGGAAGAAAGAAAGGGAGAAAGATTATGTCGGCAAACGATAGAGAGAGATGGGAACAAAAAACCGTCACAAAAAGATTGGTATTGGGCCGAATGGTTTAGATACCTAAAGGTTGACTCATTCAAAGGAAAGATGTCGGTATTCATGAAACTAGTTATTGCTCCATCATAAAGTATGATGTAGACAACCGGAAAGATTTGTATGGAAATATGGTATTTATTGGAGATCCTACCATGTTTCTTGGCATTGATGATCATATATGCAAGGGAATCAATGTTGCTTGTGCAAGTCACATAGGACTCACTCCATTCATGGATATGAGTTATAACAATTGTATGACGCTATTGATATTTGAAATGTTGTGAAATACTTTCGTTCGAAGTCTTTTCAATAACGTATCATTTCGACCTAATTCATTTATACACCTAATGAATATTGACAAAGAAAGGGAAGAAAAAGAAATGAACAAAAATAAAGAAAGAAAATATGAGAGAAAGAAAATAAAATGAAAGGAAGAGAAATGGAGGGTAGAAAAGATGGAGGGAAGAAGAGAAGTCATGCATACATCGTCTTTCAAATGTCTATGTGTCTGTCGTAAGTTTAGTGTGGTTTTTTCATATGTACTAACAAGTATGACCCCACTCCGTGGATTGCTCTTACGGAACGTCTTTTCCAGGTTTATGTGGATGCTGATTATATGAAGTGAAGAGAAAGTGATTGAAGACCAAAGTAAAGAGTACCCACCCCCGTGGTCTTTCTGGTGGAACCTTCCTACAGGTTTATGCGGTTTTTGATTATCTGAAGTAAAGAGAAGGAAGGCCATTGTGGAGGGTACTTGAAGTAAAGAGCGAAGTGAAGACTTAGAAGAAAAGCTTGGACTGCGAAGACCGAAGCGGAATCTCGTGGGCGATTTCTCGCACTGTAGCGAGGGATCTATAGTATACACTAGCCGGCCCGCACTGTAGCGGCGGCTTTTATCTTGTATCATCGCACCGCACTATAGCGGTTTTATTGTACCATCGGCCCGCACTATAGCGGCCTGTTTGTATCACTCATTTTTATTGGTACTTCAGTTTCATTTTTCGTTGTATCGTTGGCTTCATCTGCATTCCGTGTATCGCTGCGGTATCCGATCGTCTCTTTCCGACGTCCACGGTCCCACGTCTCGACACTTTCGAGGGGCAAGGGTCCCACACGTACGAGGATCGCGCACGCTCCGGAGAGCACAGGCGAGGTGCCCAGCGCGCAGATGCCGCTCGCAGGACAGCGGGAACGGCGCACCAGAGCGGGGCCTGATCCAACCCCAGGCGCCGGCTTCCCGCCACGACCTCCTTCTTCCCGACAACGTGCTGCGCAATAGAAGTTTTAGAAACAATCCTTTGATAGCAAGGAATTTACAAATGATCCATCTTCATAAAGACAGTTGTGCATACTTGTAGCTCGAGAGAGCTTACTAGTTTTCACTACTTCACAGCTATATAGAAATTGAACATGCTTCAGCTACAACTCTGTAGCAAATCAATCATCCATGCGAACCTGCAATCTTATGAGAGAGAGAGAGTGTGTGTGATACACAAAATATAAATATAATATTCTAACTTCACCAGAATTACAAGAAGAGGAGAATCGGCTGATTGAAAAATGACTCGCCACTTTGTTCATACTATCCCTCTAAAAACAAGGCTACGGGGAGCACTCTGGAATGCCGCACCTGGTTTATGCATATGCATTGTCTTATATAGAAATATAATACCTGTGACTGATGTCCTTAAATCTTAAATCTAGGAAGCGGTGATTACGTATATGCAATTTGTTGAGTCACTCATTAAGTCAAGGAGAAAACAAAGGGCAAATTGATTTGTACGTTAGTGACTTTCTACTTGCTTGACTCAAGAGTTTATTAATATGATCAACTTTAGAAAACTAAATAAGATAGAGTTCCTATGAGCAAGAAATTATGGGCACACTCTAATCCGATGAAGAACATGGCTAGAAGGATATAAGAGGTTTCTCCATTGTTGCTTAAAGGTTAATTGAAGCTTGCCATTTTTCAACACTCCCCCTCAAGCTTCAATGAGTAGTCCAAGGGATGTGCCAAATAAAGTTCTCCTCGAAGCTTGCAACAATAGCTCGCAATGCTTGAGGAAATTTCCATGGTGGCCTTCGCATCTGAATTTGTCGATGGAGTGCTTGCTTTCTCTCTTTGAAGAAGTTTGAATTCCATTGGCTTGAGATCCTTATCAAGCTTTTTCTCTTAGGATTTCTTTAAAGATCTTTTGAAGGATCTTCAATAGAAACCACTTGAAGAGCAACCAAAGTTTCTCTCCAAGCCTTCATTCGATAGAAATAAAGGAATGGATGGCCTCTTGCCATCTCAAGGCCTTCTTCTACTTCACTTCCCTGACTGTAGCTTTTTGTGACTTCATTTAGACCTTTCCTTTGTTTCATTCTTTGATATGAGAGCTTTGCATGCTCTCCTTTTGATGTCATAGTGTCTTTGTCCTTAAAACCTATTTGAAATACATGTAAAGCATTTTTTTCATGATGCATAAAATCCCTTACCATATCTTTTCTTCCTGTTGTCTTCTTTTGTATTTTCTCTTTCTCTCTCTCTCTCTCTTTCTTCTCTCTCACTTTCTTCTTATCTTCCATGGTGGCTTCCTTTCTTTGAGTGTTCTCCTTTAGATTAAAATCATTCCAACTCACTGTGAAGCTTCTCTCCTTGCTCTCATTGGTGGCTTCCTTCTTCTTCAGACTTCTTGCACTTTCTCCTTTGGTTGGACTATCTTTCAAGGTGGCTTCTTCAACTTCTCCATGGGCTGGTTTTTGTCTTCAAACAATTGTTCTTTGGCCTTCCTTCTCTTCTTGGTCTTCATTTTCCTCTTCATCTTTGATGGAATAGGCTGCTATGAGCTCTCCTAGCTCATCTTCTTCTTTGAGATGATCTCTCCCTTGCTCTTTGCCTCTTGACATGGCTTTCAAGCCATTATCTATGTCTCCTCCTTGGTCCTTAGCCTCTCCATGTGGCTGAAAATATTCCTGAGAGTCTCCACATGACTCTTCCATATGCACTCCTTCAATAGGGTGCTCAAGGAACTCTTTGATAGTTCCTTCTTTCTCTTCATACCTACACTTCCAAGACTTTTTGGTGGAAAACTGAAAACAACATAAACAAGAATATTTTACCTCCCATTTTGAAGCATTCCTTTGAGTAGTGACCTCCTTGGTGCTCCAAAAGTTTAGTGCTCTAACTCTCCATCGAGTGAGCTTCTTCAACCTTGCTGAAATCTTCATACCTTGGATTTCCCTTTGGCTTCAACTTTGTTGAGTAAGCCTCCTTGCTCCAACTCCTCTTGAGTGAGCGGTCCGAATACTAAAGCTCCTTTGATCGAGCTTTACTTCAATAAGGCACAAGCTACCTCCAATATTAGCTTGTCTTTGACCAGGGTGACATTGGTGATGCCTCCTCACTCACCTTCCTTCTTGAGTCCTTGACTCTTCCAAAGTGCTCTTTAGCACTCTTCACTTTGAAGCAAACCTCTCGTCCCACTTGTCTTGGTCGAGGCATTCAACAAAACAATAGAGCAATAATGAATAGGAGATATACCTTAGGCTTTCTCTCAAGCCTTCTTCTCTTGTGAGATTCTCTTCTTAGCCTTCTCTTTTTGAAGCTTTTCCAAGCTTCCTTCTTGCAGCCTTCAAAGCTTCTCCCTTGATTTCTTTACTTGTGAAGCTTTCAAAACTTCTTTCTTGCAGCCCTCTTATTTGTGAAGCTTCCCTCATGGAGCCTTCTTTATTTTTGAAACTTCCTTCTTGTAGTCTTCTTCCTATTGGCTTCCTCTTGATAGAAAGTCTTTCCTTTGAATCTTTGATTGCTTGCAATGAACTTGTAGATTGCTTCAAACAATAGCTTAAATGGTTAGCTACACTTGCTAGAGTATCTCAATATATACATGACCTTGAGCTCTTCAAGCTCTAACGGGTTTCGACAAACCTCCACTAGCCTCGATAGCTTTACATAAGCTTGTAGCCAACCAAGGTTGGCTCTGATACCATGTTGAAAATCGGGATTCGCATGCGGAAGAGTGGTGAGCGTGTAACCGAAGGTAATTGGATATTATTTTTCACTTCAAATTATCACTTAATTTATTCGTACCTGTAGATCCTTGGCTGCATATGACTACAAGCTTATTTCCTCATGAGTCATACATGGGTCACATGGGCAATACATTCAGTAACAACAGTAGCATTACATTCACACCTCAAGCTCATACATTTAACTTCACTTATTTAGACACCAACAAGCATATGACTTAGCTTCAATATTAGAACCTTTATATACAAGCTCACTATGCTCTTCACTTAGAGCACCTCAATTCAATATAAAGTATACCTGCACTTTAACTTTATGACAGCCAACTCATAATTCTTCATGTCAACAAATTGGCATATGCAACATTAAGTCCTTACGATCTTAATCAGAGAGCATTCACACAGTAAGAACAAAAAACAACGTGTTCTCTACATATACATATATGAGAGCGATAGGATTCGTGTGTGAATCATATCTCAATACTCAGTACCTAACACATTAATCATATGTCAACTCATAGTACCATGCTTCGTCATTTTCTCACCATAAACCTATAACACAACTCACTTAGTTCATGAATCCATCATAAGTGTTTTTGCATGTCTCAGCATATGAATGCCTGCATATAAATACATCAAAGAAACCTGCATCTCATATCATATCATCTTAATGAATCACTTCGACATTGATTGTGTTTGCACATATGAATCATTGCATATGAACACATCATCATGCAGAGAAGAGCTTACCATTTTCACCTCAATATATATATATATATATATATATATATATATATATATATATATATATATATATATATATATATATATATATATATACACATATATATATATATATATATATATATATATATATATATATATATATATATATATATATTATATTGTTCTGATATTACAATGAGCAATATATCACTTCGATGAAATGTTGCATATGAACATGTCATGATGAAGAGAAAGGGTTACCATTAGCACCTCATTCACTATATAATTCTATAACAAAGATACATCAAAATTCCGGTAATAGTTATACAAAAAAAAACTATTTGTATGTTGTTCAATCGCATACTTTAGACCCCGAAATCTGTATGCATACATTCATGCATATGAGTAGATACAAGACCTTCTTGAATCTTGCAACCACAAGATACAATTCTAAGCATAATTAATAATACACCACAATTTTTATACCTTGTCAAAGTAATGCACCTCTTCTCTCTGTTTGTGTAGCACGTGCTGTGCAACAGAAGTTCTAGTAACAATCCTTTGATAGCAAGGCATTTACAAATGATCCATCTTCATAAATACAGTTGTGCATACTTGTAGCTCGGGAGAGCTTACTAGTTTTCACTACTTCACAGCTATATAGAAATTGAACATGCTTCAGCTACAACTCTGTAGCAAATCAATCATCCATGCGAACCTGCAATCTTATGAGAGAGACAGAGAGTTTGTGATACACAAAATATACATATAATATTCTAACTTCAACAGAATTACAAGAAGAGGAGAATCGGCTGATTGAAAAATGACTTGCCGCTTTGTTCATACTATCCCTCTAAAAACAAGGCTACGGGGAGCACTCTGAAATGCCGCACCTAGTTTATGCATATGCATTGTCTTATATAGAAATATAATACCCGTGACTGATGTCCTTAAATCTTAAATCTAGGAAGCGGTGATTATGTATATGCAATTTGTTGAGTCACTCATTAAGTCAAGGAGAAAACAAAGGGCAAGTTGATTTGTACGTTTGTGACTTTCTACTTGCTTGACTCAAGAGTTTATTAATATGATCAACTTAAAAAAACTAAATAAGATAGAGTTCCTATGAGCAAGAAATTATGGGCACACTATAATCCGATGAAGAACATGGCTAGAAGGATATAAGAGGTTTCTCCATTGATGCTTAAAGGTTAATAGAAGCTTGCCGTTTTTCAACAGTTACAAGGTGGTCTTGTATGCTCATTCTTTTCGCATATCAAAGGGCAATATGGTTATTGCAAAAAGGAAGCAAAATTGGCTCACTTTATCCTTTATTTGTATCACAGAAAGAACACTTGTTATCTATTACTGAATAGCCTATGGCTTGTATTTGGCATGGTCGTTTGGGCCATATATCTTGTAGTGGAATGGAAAATCTTTCTCGTTCTGGCTACTTACTTCTGTTATGTTTCTCCGATTTTTCATTTTGTGAGCATTGTCAATATGGAAAGCAAACAAGAAATGTGCATAGAATGCACATTGACTCTTCAATTCAGCATTTAGATCTTGTTCATATAGATGTGTGTGGTCCTATGCCTACTAGGTCCTTAGGTGGTTCTCTCTACTTTGTCACCTTCATAGATGATGCTACTAGAAAAGTTTGGGTATATCCTATCAAATCAAAGGATGAGGTATTCCCTACTTTCAAAAAATGGCTTGCTTCAGTTGAGAGTGAAAAAGGAACTAAGCTTAAGGCTTTATGTTTAGATAATGGGGGTGAGTATACCTCACATGAATTCAGCCTTTTCTACCAGTCTAGAGGGATTTGTAGGGATTTTACTGCTCCTTATACCCAAGTACCGAATGGTGTAGCTCAGAGGATGAATAGAACTATTCAAGATATATTAGTCTCTATGTTGCATCATGCAAACCTCTCACAAGGCTTTTGGGAAGAAGCAGTATTGACTACACTTCATGTGATTAACCTTTCACCTAGTACTGCCAAAGGTCTGAAAGTCGCTCAAGAGTCGTGGACAAGGAGCCACCATATTATGATCATCTTCGACTTTTTGGGTATGAAGCATATGCTCATATACCCAAGAATCTTAGACAAAAAGTTGGACCATAAGTCAAAGAAATGCATTTTCCTTGGATATGGTCGAGAACGACTATTTGGATATCGCTTATGGGATCGTGAAACACGCACAGTGATCAGAAGTAGTGATGTCATTTTGAATGAGTCTAAGATGCATAAACAACCCATTAAGGAGGTTGAAGTGAGGAGTGGTGTTTGAGGATACTAGTCCTCCAGTTAGCATGCATAAAAATACTACACGTAGGGATGTTCAAGAGAGTGCCCATCCGGATCACTCTGCACATGTTCCTCTTCAACAACCATTGAGATGCTCTCACGTGTCCCACATCCACCTGATAGATATGTTCCACGTTTAGATTTTGTTATGCTAATAGATGCTGGTGAGCCATCTCGCTTCAAAGAGGCTATGCACACAGAGGATCATGTCAAGTGGGAGCATGCCATGAAGAGTGAGTTGGATTCTATTCACAAGAATGGTACTTGGGGTTTAGTACCTTTGCCAAAGGGTAGAAAAGATTTACCATGTAAATGGGTATATAAGCTGAAATTCACATCAGATAGTGCTTCTCCAAAGTATAAAGCATGACTGGTTGCAGAGGGTTTTAAGCAACAACATGGTGTTGATTTCGAGGAAATCTTCTCTCCAATGGTCAAGATGACTACCTTTCGCATGGCTTGGATTTGTTGCAATGGAGGACATAGAGCTAGTCCAAATGGATGTCAAACTGCTTTCTTGCATGGAGATCTTAGAGATAAGATCTATATGGAAGAACGAGAGGGTTATGTAGTTCCTGGAAAGGAAAGTCCAGTTTGTAAGCTTAAGAAGAGCTTGTATGGACTTAAACAGTCCCCTAGACCATGGCACCAAAACTTTGATGCTTTTATGAAATCTCAAGACTATTCTCGAAGCAATGAGGATCATTGTCTCTACACAAAGAGATGCTTAGATGGCAACTTAATATGCTTGATACTTTATGTCGGTGATATGTTGATTGTTGGGAAGTTCTCTTATGATTTGTCAGTTCTCAAAAATAAGTTGAGTCCGATATTTGATATGAAGGATTTGGGTGATGCCAAACGTATTCTTGGCATGTACATTACTTGTGATAGGAGTAAAAGATGCATATACTTGTCTCAAAGTGAGTACATATCCAAAGTACTTCATCGATTCAATATGAAGGGTGGAAAGGCATTGAGTACACCTTTACCCACATATGTGAAATTGAGCAAGGACGATTGCCCCAAATCAGATGAGGAAACGGAGTTCATGACCAAAATTCCCTATCAGTCTGCTGTTGGTAGTCTCATGTATGCTATGGTAGCTACGAGACCAGACATTGCATTTGCAATGGGAGTTATGAGTAGATATATGTGTAATCTTGGCAAGAACCATTGGGAAGCGGTCAAGATGATTTTGAGATATCTGAGTGGCACTAAGGATAAGTGTCTATGCTTAGGTAGAGGGAAAGCATCTGTTATTGGTTACACAAATTTTAATTATGCTGGTTGTGTAGACAATCGTAAGTCTACATCAGGGTACATTTTTCATTTTTCTAGAGGTTCTATCTCTTGGAGATCTCCTCTTCAAGAATGTATAGATGTTTCCACCATAGAAGCAGAGTATGTTGCAGCAAGTGAGGCATGTAAGGAAGCATTGTGGCTTTCCCATCTTGCTTGTGATATGGGTTTACCTCAACATGTACCTCACTTGCTCAGTGATAGCCAGAGTGCCATTACTTTGGCTAAGAATTGTGCAAAGACCAAGCACATTGAGGTGAGGTTTCACTTCATTAGAGATTGCTTAGCCACTGAGTGCATTATTCTTAAGAATTTTCACACTTGAGATAATGTTGCAGATGCTTTGACTAAAGCTCTACCACAAGATAGCTTTCGACACTATTGTCACTTGATGGAGGTTACTTGATTCTTAATCTTACACAGTCACTTGTATACTATGTAACATGGCCATCAGGTGGGAGGTATAGTTTGTATACTTACACTAAGGTATTCTTTATAGTTTGGATACTTACACTCATGTATTCTTTATCATTCTTGATCTTACATAGTCACTTGTATACTGTGTATCATGCCCATCAGGTGGGAGGTATAGCTTGTATACTTACATTTAGGTATAGTTACTTTGGCCATATTGGCCTTTAGTGGGAGACTCTTATCGTTACTGTCCATGTGAAAGGCGAAATGGCCACCAGACACTTCCTTGTATATGTTCTTTAATAAAACATATAGTGGCCTGGTCAATCATAGACTTTAAGTTTGACCGCATTTGTAAGACCTAAGAATTCTATCTTCATGCTCCCTGTGTACTATGTTTTCTGTGTATTCTGTAGCATCTGTGCGAGGTATTGTGTGCGGCCTCAGGAGCTTAGTTCTCTACTCCGAGCATATAGTTGTGGAGCTCTCCAGAAGTAGAGCGCACTGTGGTGCATCGACATCGAAGTACTTCACTCTATAGTAGGTTGAATGGGAATCATAGCAAGAAAAGGATATTGAACATCAATATCTTTGAAATCACCTACATCTCTTTCTAGCACCATGTTTGCTAGCATAAGAAGATGAATTCCAAGACCCTATACTACCAATACATGATCATGTTTGCTAGGACTATAGTCCAATATAGAAAATTTAGCTTTTCTTCAAAGCTCATGACCATAAACACCAAATTAAGCTCCACTAGAACTGTAAATACATGTATGGTTTGGGATGATTGTATTGGTGAACCAAAAGATATTTATATGTTTTCTAGGAAGGGGAAATTGTCTACAATGCCTTTAGAGGCTAAAATGAAGTCAAATAAGAATTTCATGCAATGAGCTAAACCATTTGTCAACTACAAATGATGTCAACTATTGTTAGTGCATGACAATCACCAATTGATGATTTGCACAAGTTTTGAAGTCAAGGAGTAAAGAAACGGTCAAAATGTGAGCATTGAAGATGAGTGCATGATCAGAAGATGAAGACTTGTATAAACATGTATATTACTCTTGTAATTAGTCCATAAAAAACATTGTACCCATGATGAGTCGAGATGTAAATGTCTATATATACTTGAATATAGATGTAATAGAGAGATTATGAGTGACGAGAATGAGAAGTCATTTGATAGCCTTAGAGAATGAAATGAATGTGATTCATTCATCAGATGTACATTTTCTCTGAATAGAAGAAAATTTGAAAACTTGCACCTCGATCTTTTGCTCAGTGCTCATTCTATGTTTATCTTCTTGAGGAATGCTTTTGTACAAGTCTAATTCTATAGTTAAGTGATCTCTGTACACGTTTTGAGAGGCTATTTTATATTCAGTCTCAGAGAATTGAAGATAGGAACATTTACATGTGTAAATGTGAAGAAGTGAAGATAGGAACAGGTGCAATCGCGATGGCCAAAGTTTTGACTAGATCTCACTCCAGAGTTTAAAGTTTTGAGCAAGTAAGCACTCAATATTTAAATTGAAAGGTAATCTACTTGTGGCTAAAAGCATTTAAATAAATAATTCTACTTTGGGAGAAACATGCATTAGAAGTCGCAGGTGTCAAAGTCGACTACATAGAAGAATAGTTTCAAACATAGGTAGCTTGTGTGCAGGAAATCTCAAGATGTACAGATTCTTTTGAAGAGATTGAACTTGGTGAAGGTGTGTAAAATTTAGGAGGATTCATGTTATGTAAAGTTTCATTGAAAAAATTATGCATTTGATCAATCAATGAGTGAGAAGTGCAGCAAACTTTTCTATGCAATGAGTTTCTTCACAGTTGACTCAAGTCTTCATAATTTGGCAATAGATTTCCAAAATTGGTTGTGTTTATGAGTTCTTCTTGATATATAAGTTCTCTTACATCAAGGATAACTTGTTCTCTTGCAGATTAAGCATCTCCGTCAGTGGTATGAAAGCAAGAATCATCAAATTTGAAGAAAAGGAGAACCTCGACTATTGTAGATATACAAAAATCAATCTTTGAAGATCCAAAAGGTGAAAGTTTGAAGTGAAAGCTAGAGAAGGAGGCCTGAAATCTATCAAGAGGATCAAATGGAACTATATTCGAATTAAAGGTACATTCATTATTCACAAAACTTTAAGAATCTATTACAAAGATGAAGAATGAATGGGTGATTCTCTTCAGATAGAAAAATTCGATAGAGAAAACTATCTTGCTTGGTCAATGAGGATGGAAGCTCATCATATGAGCAAAGATCTGATAGGATACATCACAGGTGAAGATGAAAAACTAGAATTTAAGGATCCTAGTGTTCTAACTAGGTAAGAGCTCTTAGATTTGAATACATGGATGGAGAAGGATGCTCTAGCAAGGAGAATTATCTACATGGGAGTCAATGATTACCTCCTACCTGACATTAGAGGACTTGAAAGTGAAAGTGACATATGGAATGCTTTGAAGGAGCATTTCCAAAACACTACAAAGTCTAAGAAGGCATCTTTATGGGCAAAGTTCACCACATGCAAGAAGAAGGCTTCTCAATCCATTTCTCATTATGTAGCAAGGATGAAGGATATTGAAGATGCATTAGGAGCAGTTGATGAAGACATTGAAGAGGAAAAATTGGTAAGACAAATTCTCACAAGTTTGAGAGGAGATGAGAAGGTGGAAGCCATTCCTTCTATCCACTCAATTGTCACTAGATCATTTCACCTCTGATTTGAATCAACTGCTAGGACATATGCTAACCTTTGAGCAGGATATCAAAGGTGATGTTGATAAGAGTACAACTCAAACAATGAAGAACATTAACAAAGGCAAGCCACAATTGAGTGAAGATGATGGCACTATGATTTAAGGTGACTTACTAAGAGGAAAAGGAGGTGGGAAAGAAGAGAAAGAGGCAGAAGCAATAAAGATGGTGTCAAAGCTTGCTGGATTTTTGATAAGACTAATCATTTAGTTCATGAATGTTGGTATAATAATCAGAATAGTGAAGCATATGATCAGAACTCTACTTCAAGAGGAAGATGTTGGAACAAATCAATCACAAATTGGTGATTATAAAGACCTTGAATCAAACTTATGATCAGATTGAAGTGGAAGAAGACACTTGAGAGAGTGAAGAGATCTCAGAAGTGAAGTATGTATACATATGTACATTATAGGTGGAAATTCTTGTAATCTGAGTATAGATAATACTTAGGATGATAAGGAGTAATGTAATAGACGCGGGATAAGTCTAAAACTATATGTATATAGGTCAATGATGTAAAGAAATATATAAGAGAGTGATTTTGAAGACAAGTGTCTGAGAGAGATGTGTAGAGAGTTTTACTCAGGAAATTAGCGACGTGTTTTTCTCTGAGTTCTCTCAGTCTGATCATGTGGATCAGGAATCCTTTTGTACACATCTAATCTGAAAGCTAATGAAGCTATTTTCAGAATTTTATGATCTGTGAGAATGATCAATAGGAACATTTGTATGTAGAATCTGCAGACAAACTTCTTAGAGTCGCGCACTTTTCCATGTCAATGTTTTGCTTAGATCTCAGTGCATAGTGTAAAGTTTTTAATGAGTGAGCATTCAAAATCTAAGTTAGAAGGTAAGGAAGCTATGGCTAAAAGCATTTAGCAAAACGAGACTTGTACTATGAGAAATCAACTTAAGAAGTTGACCATATCAAAGTCGGCATTCCTGGAAGACAGTTTTTGACATATCTTTGATCTTAAGGATCAAATCAAAGTTTTAATGATTCTTTTGAAGGATCAATGGTCAATATGATTGCGCAAAGGTAGCTTGAAGGTATGTATATTATTAGATTGAAGAAATCTGAAGATATGTGCAGGTAAGGAAGTCAATCTTTGAAGCAGACTTTTTGAAGAAGAAAAATTCTCACTCAGAGAATTGTTCATGATTGATTTGGTAAATCAAAGTAACATTTGTGTACAGATTGGTCTAGAACTGATATAGATGTGATCTTAGATCAGTATAGATCAAGCATTTGGAGATTAAAAGGTCTCCAACACTGGTATCAGAGCTGAAGGTGCAATACAGGGTAAGTAAAGGCATTGGAAGTTGCGGCTGCTGCAGATATTGAAGTTCTTTCTAATCGAAGGTGGACAAGGACAAATTCGTGAAGATAACCTGCAGAAGTACAAAGCACGAGTTCAAAGGATAAAAAGGATTGAAGTTTCATATCAAATGTACACTTTACTATCATAAATCATAGTAACTGCAGATACAGAAGATCAAAAGATGGGAGAAAGCTTGCAAATTGATAAGCTAGATAGGGAGAACTATCCAGCTTTGTCCATGAGGATGGAGGCACACCTCATGAGCAAAGATTTGATGGCATTCATTACAGGAGAAGAAGAAAAGCCTGAATTTGGAGATCCTAGTATTCCAACTAGGGAAGAGCTTGCAGATTTGAAGACTTGGTTGAGAAAGGATGCTCAAGCTAGGAGCATCATTTACATGGCTATAAATGATTATCTTCTACCTCACATCAGAGGATTGGAAAGTGCAACAGATGTTTGGAATGCTTTGGAAGAGCATTTTCAAAACACAACCAAGTCAAGGAAATCCTCACTATGGGCAGAAATTACAACTTTCAAGAAGAAGAGCTCACAATCAATTTCTGATTATGTGGCAAGGATCAAGGATATTGCAGATAGCTTGGGAGCAGTAGATGAAGACATTGAGGAGGATAAGTTGGTAAGGAAAATACTTATAGGTCTGAGAGGAGATGAGAAGTGGAAGCCTTTCATATTGTCCATAGAATTGTCACTTGATCATTTTACTCCTGATCTTAATCAATTGCTAGGACACATGCTAACTTTTGAGCAGGACATTAAGGGAGATAATGATAGGAGTGCAAGTCAAGCCATGTACTCCAAGGACAAGAAAAAGAATGCCAAAGGGAAGCAGTCAACTGATGATGAAGGATCTTCAAGCCAAGCTAAGTTTACAAAAGGAAAAATGAATTTCAGAGGTAAAGGAAGAGGAGGTAAGAACAAAGATAATACTAAAGCTTGTTGGATTTGTGGTAGAACCAATCATTTGGCAAATGATTGTTTGTATAACAATCAAAATGGTGGAAGCAATAATCAGAGTTTTAATCAAAGAGGTAGAGGAGGCAGAAACCAAAGAGGCAATTTTAGAGGAAGAGGTGGTAGGACATCATATGCTAGAGGAGGTGGAAGAAGATTTCAACCTCAGTCCTACAACATCAATTATTAAAACTATGCATCAGATCAGAAGGATGATATGACTCTTATCTTGAATGCAACTCATGAATCAGTAGGAGAAGATCAAAGGGTGTTTTATATTGACGCAGGATGTAGCAATCATCTGAGTGGCAATATATCCTTGATGACTGATATGGAAGCAAAGGTGAATGGACATACAGTTCAAACAGGTGACAATACCAAACATAAAGTGGAGAGCATTGGATCAGTGAAGACAAAGAGTGGAAGTACACTCTTGAGCAAGGTACTTTATGTTCCTACTATTCCTAAAAATTTGATAAGTGTAGGGCAAATTGTGGAGTAGGGATATGAAGTCAGATTCACAAATGATGGTGTCTATGTGCAAGATCCAAATCAGGGATATAGAAACATAATTGCAGGTAAAAAGGATGGAAGATTGTTTACTCTCAAAGTCCAAGGTAATGTGGGACATGCTTTATTTACTTATGGAAGTCAAAAGATGTCTGAGTTAGACCTATGGCATAAAAGGCTAGGTCATTTCAATGAGAGAGCTATAAAGGAAATGTCAAAGAATCAAGTGGTGCTTGGTTTGCCAAAAATTGAAGGGCAACACATGGTCTACAAGTGTGAAGCTTGTTAATTAGGTAAAGCACATGAAAGTTCATACAATAAATCAGGTTATAAGTATTCAAATATGCTTGAATTGGTTCATACAGATGTGTGGGGTCCCTCAAGGGACTATAGCATAAATGGATCCATAATTATGTGTTGTTTGTTGATGATGCAACCAGATGGATTACTTTATATGTAATCAATCATAAATCAGAAGTCTTCAAGACATTCAAACATTATCATGCTTATGCAGAAAGGATTATAGGACAAAAGCTTAAGAGGTTGAGATCAGATGGAGGGGGGGAGTATTTCTCTAAAGAGTTTAATGATTATTTGTGGAATGCAGGTATAAAGAGAGAAGTAACTTGCAGGTACTCTCCTCAATAGAATGGAGTTGCAGAAAGAAGAAATAGAACTCTTGTAGAATTTGCAAGAGCACTGATGAAGGAAAAGAATTGTCCAAATTACTTATGGGCAGAAGCTATCAACACTGCAACATACCTTGTGAATAGGTTACCTTGTAAAGCTTTGGATGGAAGAACTCCTTATGAAGCATGGTGGGGTAAGAAACCTACTCTTGATCATTGTAAGGTATTTGGATGCTTATCAGATGCTTATGTTCCTTCACAATTGAGACATAAGCTAGAACCCAAAGCAGAGAAGTATGTGTTTATTGGGTATGATGATAGACAGATGGGTTACAGGTTGTGGAGTCCATCCACAAAGCAATTTCTTGTTACCAAAGATGTTACATTTGATGAGCAAAGCACATGGTATACAGGGTCAACAAATGATTATGCAGATGACAAAGAAATACAAAGGAAAGGGAAGGCAAAAGTAAATGTGTATGAAGAAGATATTGATGATGTTGATTATAAAAGTAAATTGCAGGATAATGTAGAAGATGGGCCAAGATTTGATCCAGAATCAAATGTGGTTGAGACTTCAAGAAGTGCAGAGGTTAGAAGATCCTCAAGGGAAAGAAAAGAGCCTATAAGGTATAGTTATGATACATCCTTTCTAACAACAAAAGATTATGCTTATATTGTGAAGATAGAAGAGGATCCAATCACATATGAAGAAGCTAAAGGTAAACAGAATTGGGAGAAGGCAATGCAAGAAGATTATGATGCTCTACTTGAAAATGAAACTTGGGAATTGGTGCCAAGACCAAAGAATCAGAAAGTCATTGGATGTAAGTGGGTGTATAAAACAAAAAGGTTTGCAGATGGAAAGGTGTCTAGATACAAGGCTAGACTTGTGGTCAAAGGTTATGCCCAAACTTATGGGGTAGATTATGATGAAACATTTAGTCCTGTTGCTAAGATGTCTACAATTAGATCATTGATTGCTATTGCTACTTGTAAAGGATGGAAGTTATCACAATTAGATGTGAAGAATGCATTTCTGAATGGATACATTGTAGATGAAGTATACATGGAGCAACCAGAAGGTTTCGTGGATTCAATTGGATTAGATTATGTGTGTAAGCTCAAGAGAGCTTTGTATGGGTTGAAGCAGGCTCCAAGAGCATGGAATTACAGGCTTGTCAAGTTCTTGAATGATTGTGGATTTCAAGCATCAAAGGTAGATAGTAGCTTGCTAGTGAAGGCAAGTGAAAATGGATACATATGCATGTGTATTTATGTTGATGATATTATTGTCACAAGTACAGATGCTCAAGGAATCAATGAACTTAAGAAACAAATAGAGAAGGAGTTTAAGATAAGTGATTTGGGAAACTTATCTTAATTCTTAGGAATGCAGATTGTGTATACTCAACATGGAGTATATGTTACACAAGAGAGGTACTTGAAGAATCTTCTGGTCAAATTTAACATGGAGGATTGCAAGCCTTCAAGCACACCATTGGAGGTAAATCATAAGTTGAGCAGGTATGGAGGTGAAGAATTTAATGACATGAAGAAATATCAGAGTTTGGTAGGTAGTTTAATCTTTGCTACCTTGACAAGGCGAGATCTATCATATGCAGTAGGTGTGTTATCACAATTCATGCATTGTCCAAAGAAGACTCATTGGATTGCAACTCAAAGGGTACTCAGATATATCAAAGGAACCCTAAGTGAAGGTCTGTATTATGGATTTACTTCTGACACAAGAATCAAAGTGTTTAGTGATGCAGATTGGGCAGGCGATTCAGATGATACAAGGTCCAATCATGGGTATCTCTGTTATGTTGGAGATAAATTAGTTTCTTGGTGCTCAAAGAAGCAACATATAGTTGCTTTGTCATCCACAGAAGCTGAGTATAAAGGAATGCTAGAAGCTGCAAAAGAAGTAATATGGTTAAAGACCTTGTTGAAGAACTTTGGAACTGATCAGAGTACTCCAATTATTTTTGGAGAAAATATGAGTTCTTTGTATATGGTAGCTAACCCTGTTTTTCATGCCAGGACTAAGCATATAGAAATTCAATATCATTTCTTGAGAGAAAAGGTACTTGATAAAGAGATTGAAGTGATGCATACTTCAACAAAAGAACAAGTTGCAGATATGATGACAAAAAGCTTGGATGGATCTAAGCTAGAGAGATTCAAAGAGATGGCAAGAGTGAAGAAGAATGGAATAATCACAATTAGTGATTGAGGGGGAGCCGTTGGAACAAATCAATCACAAATTGGTGATTATAAAGACCTTGAATCAAACTTATGATCAGATTGAAGTGGAAGAAGGCACTTGAGAGAGTGAAGAGATCTCAGAAGTGAAAAGTATGTATACATATGTACATTATAGGTGGAAATTCTTGTAATCTGAGTATAGATAATACGTAGGATGATAAGGAGTAATGTAATAGACGCGGGATAAGTCTAAAACTATATGTATATAGGTCAATGATGTAAAGAAATACATAAGAGAGTCATTTTGAAGACAAGTGTCTGAGAGAGATGTGTAGAGAGTTTTACTCAGGAAATTAGCGACGGGTTTTTCTCTGAGTTCTCTCAGTCTGATCATGTGGATCAGGAATCCTTTTGTACACATCTAATCTAAAAGCTAATGAAGCTATATTCAGAATTTTATGATCTAATTTCTTTCCTAGTGTCAGAATGATCAATAGGAACATTTGTATGTAGAATCTGTAGACACACTTCTCAGAGTCGCACACTTTTCCATGTCAATGTTTTGCTTAGATCTCAGTGCATAGTGTAAAGTTTTTAATGAGCGAGCATTCAAAATCTAAGTTAGAAGGTAAGGAAGCTATGGCTAAAAGCATTTAGCAAAACGGGACTTGTACTGTGAGAAATCAACTTAAGAAGTTGACCATGTCAAAGTCGCCATTCTTGGAAGACAGTTTTTGACATATCTTTGATCTTAAGGATCAAATCAAAGTTTTAATGATTCTTTTGAAGGATCAATGGTCAATATGATTGCGCAAAGGTAGCTTGAAGGTATGTATATTATTAGATTGAAGAAATCGGAAGATATGTGCAGGTAAGGAAGTCAATCTTTGAAGCAGACTTTTTGAAGAAGAAAAATTCTCACTCAGAGAATTGTTCATGATTGATTTGGTAAATCAAAGTAACATTTGTGTAAAGATTGGTCTACAACTGATATAGATGTGATCTTAGATCAGTATAGATCAAGCATTTGGAGATTAAAGGGTCTCCAACAGAAGAGGTGGTAGAAATCATAGAAGCAATTTAAGACATAGAGGTAGTAGAGGTTTGTTTGGAAGAAATGCAAGAAGAGGCTTTCAAAGTCAATCCTACAATAATACCTACTACAATTATGCTTCAGATCAGAAAGAGGATTCAACCTTAATTATGAATGCAACATGTGAAAGACAAAATGAAGATCAAAGAGTTTTCTACATTGACTCAAGGTGTAGCAATCACCTGAGTGGCAGCATATCTTTGATGATTGATTTGGAGAATAAGGTGAGTAATCATATAGTCCAAACAGGTGATAACACAAAGCACAATGTGAAGTCCATTGGATCAATAAAGGCCAAGGATGGAAGCACTCTTTGAGCAAGGTTTTGTATGTCCCTACAACTCCAAAGAGTTTGATAAGTGTAGGGCAAATTGTAGAGAAAGGATGTGAAGTAAGGTGTACTAATGATAAAGTTTATGTTGAAGACCCTAGCCATGGGTATAAACAAATTGTTTCAAGAAAGAATGAAGGAAGGCTCTTCACATTGAAGATTCAAGGCAATGTTGGTCATGCCTTGTTCACTTATGGAGTACATAAGATCTCTGAGTTAGATCCTTGGCACAAAAGGCTTGGACATTTCAATGAAAGAGGTATTAAGGATACGATTAACAATGGTTTAGTGCTTGGATTGCCTAATATTGCAGGTCAACACATGACATACAAGTGTGAAGCATGTCAATTCGGTAAAGCTCACAAGAAGAATAATGGTAAGAAAGGGTTTATGTATTCAGAGAAGCTTGAATTGGTACATACAGATGTGTGGATCCATCAAAGGACTTTATCATTAATGGTTCGAGATATTATGTGATATATGTTGATGATGCTACTAGTTGGATCACTATATATGTGATCAAAGATAAATCTGAGGTGCTCAATACATTTAAACAGTATCATGTGTATGCAGAGAGAATCACAGGGCCAAAATTGAAGAGATTAAGGTCACATGGAGGGCGAGAGTATTTCTCTAATTAGTTCAGTGATTACTTATGGAATGCAGGTATAAACAGTGAAGTTACTTACAAGTACTCTCCTCAAAAAAATGGTGTAGTAGAAAGGAGAAATAGAGTTGTTTTTGAGTTTGCAAGGTCAATGATGAAGGAGAAAAAATGCCCTAATTATTTGTGGGCTAAGGCTGTGAATACAACTACTTATTTGGTTAATAGACTTCCATGTAAGGCTTTGAATGGTATGACACTATATGAGGCATGGTGGCATAAGAGACCTACCTTAGATCATTGCAATGTGTTTGGATGCTTGGCTTATGCATATGTACCATCTCAATTAAGGCATAAATTGGATCCTAAAGTTGAAAAATATATGTTCATTCGTTGATGATAAGCGGATGGGTTATTGATTGTGGAGTCGATCTACAAAGCAATTGCTTGTGTCAAAGGATGGAGATTTAAACTCCTGATGATGAAGAGAGTGCTGATGCTCAAATTGATAATGAAGTGTTGCCAAGGTTTAATCCAGAATATGAAGAATAAGAGACTTCAAAGAGAAGTTAGAAGGTCAACAAGGAACAAAAGTTAGAAGTTAGAAGTTAGAGGGGAGAAGTTAGAAGGTCAACAAGGAATAGAAATCAACCCATAAGGTATAATTATGGTTACCCAGAGAGATCATTGCTGGTGAAAGAATACCATGTTTTGGGGAAAGTTTGACAAATTCCGGTGACAGTTCGGTCCCAGTTGCAGGGAATTTATAGTTTTCCAGTGACAGTGTGATACTTCCTAGTGAATCTTCATTTTGGACACCATTGTTCGGGGTAAGCTTGCCTACGTTTGATACCAAAGAGGAGGATAGGCTATTCGAATTGGAGATCCGTAAGAGGTTGAACGCTATTTTTGAGCCAAAAGGCGAGCAGTCAGATCATATAGATTCCAAAGGACGAGAGACACCTCGCAGAACTCAGGAGACAGCAACGATACCACTACTAACACCATGAGTGGCCAACAACAGCAACAACAGCAACAACAACAACAACATCAACAACCACTTCCACTGCGACCGGTTCCAACAGGGGTAACTTACACAAAGTTCAGTGGATTTCCATGTGACGACCCTGATGCACATGTGCATACCTTTGAGATAAGTTATGCCGTGATGAACCATCCACCCGATCCGGCATACAAGGCCATCGTGTTTCAGTCAAAATTAGTCAATGAAGCGGCGAGGTGGTTAACAGAGTATGATGTCAACCATTTCGTTAATGAGGCGGTAAGAGATGCGTTTTTGCAGAGGTTCCGGCTGAAAAAGAACCCTGCCGAAATTTTCGATTACCTGCAGAACAATAGACAGAAGCCGCACCAAACTGTACAGGAATATGCAACATTGTTTAGGACTCATCTAACACAACTACCTCCGATACATACTAATCTACCAAATGATGTTATAACCCAGTGGTTCATTAACGGTCTGACCCCACAGGTACGACAAATCATGATCATCTGCTGTGTGGGGGTGATGACACTGGATGCTGTTATTGCGATGGCGCTGCTAACTAGAGCATAAGGTTGGAGGATTCACTGAAGACTTGGAGTGGCTAAAAGCCAGTAAGAACGTTACAGATGATCCGGCTAAACAGATGTATTGCACTAAGTGCAAAAATCCAGGGCACACCAGTGCTACCTGTGCCCTTAATCAGATGTATTATGCCATCTGCAATACCACCGGACACTCAATCGAAAATTGTGCGTATAATGTCAAAGTGCAAGGACGAGCAGCTGTAAATGCCATTATACAAGAACCAGGATAGCCAGCAACCCACTACGTGCCACCACAAATGCGGAACAATCAGTCCCAAGGATACAGAAATTACAAGGGACAGCGGAATACCAACTTCAATACAAATCGATGGCTGACAAGTACATCAACGGAAGGTACTTCCTTGCCACCACCTCAATGTCACTTTTGCAGTGAGCTTGGCCATATCCAGAGATTCTGCAAGGATGCAGCCGAATATGGCAAAAGAAAGAAAGAGCGTCAGAACCCGATGACAAACATGGTCTATATCTCACCAGTGGAATCACAAGCAGCAGTGATCCAGACAAGATCAAGTAAGCACTTGCAACCAACAGCTGAGGTGTTTGAACTTGGTATCTACGAACAGCAGCGAATGTATACCAAGGCCAGTCAGTGGGCCGCTACAGAGCCAACTATCTTCCCTGATCCAGTTCTGGTGAAACAGGCTCCCCTGCCAAAGGCGAGAGCACAGGAATAAGACTCTACCCCAGTAACAGGAGAATCATCATCAAAATTGGTGAAGAGTACAATTCAAACAGATCAGGTATGGGATATTCTCTCTAAGGCTTCAATTACACTCCCTTTGGGGTAGCTGCTTGCCTTGGTGCCTGGAGTTAGGCAGCAATTCCAGCAACAGGTAAGTCCTGGATCTCCCAGTACTCCGGTAACTGCAACAATTCAACCGGAAAATGATTCTACGATGGATCATTCCGTCCCCTTAATCACGGTCTGGCATAAAAATCACAAGATTACTCAAGTGCTAATTGATGGCAGTTCGGGTGTGAACATAGCAATTGCAGCTCTCTCCAAGAAATTTGGGTGGACCCAAATCGAGCCCGTCCAATTTTTTGTCAGAATGGCCGACCAATCCCGAGTCCATCCGGTGGGACTCGTACAGAACATTCTGATTACTTTGCAGGGTACCACGTTCAAAATGACTTTTGTGGTCTTAGAACTACCAGAATCTAGCCTTGATTACAATCTACTTTTCGGTCGACCCTGGTTAAAACAACCCAAAGTTATACAGGATTGGTCAGCGTAGGAATTAACTTCCAAAGATAATCACCGTAAATATGTTGTCAAACTGGATGCTATTCAGCCTTGCGAGCTTCATGCCAGACCATATGTAGCAGAGTTGGTCCACATGTTGGATGGCTTATCTGACGATGAAGAAGAGAAGTTTCTGAAGAACAATAAAGATCTGATCTCCTTAGGTACTATAGATCTTCAAGCTGTAGTAGACAACTGGAGTCCCGTAGCCTGTACGATTGTTCTCGTGACCGGAGATACAGATGTAGATGATAATGTTGCTATGGATGAAGCCACTCTGCAACAACTTTTACAGTCAGCTGACGATTCGGGGAAGCCGCGTCAATTTTATGTTCCGGAAGACCAGTTAGTAACCTACAATTTGGGTGATGAAAGCAACCCGTGACTTATTAAGATTAAGGCAGGACTATCCGAGGCATTTCAAGAAGATTTGTTCCGGCTCCTGCATGAGTTTTTTGATGTTTTTGCATGGGACTATCATGATATGAAAGGTCTGGATCCGTGGAGCTACCAACATTGCATTGTGCTTAAGCCAGAAGCGAAGCCAATTAAACAATCCAGTTACCGAATGAATCCCAATTGTGCAGCAAAGGTCAAAGTAGAACTCGATCGGTTATTGAAGGTAGGATTCATCGTACCAATCGAACACGCTAAATGGATCTCTCCGATCGTTTTTTAAGTGCCACCATCATGTCTGCGGAATCCGAAGGCCGACATTTACAACATAAGATGTAGAAATTGTAAGGATAGGCAATCGATCAAGTGCAAAAGTTGTAAAGGGTTTTGGTTTAGTAATAGAATTTTGCCTTAGATGAAATTCCAAGTACGTAAATGGATTAGGAATGAGCTCTATGATACAATCTAAATATCATCCTACAATGAAAAGAATGACGCTTGTTATAAGATCACTAAATGTCCAAAGTATTTTCACCATATTAGGTCCCAATCTTAATCTAGCTCGAGAGCCATATGGGGTTCTTGGGATATACCATAAAAATGTTGTATCCAAAAATATGGTATTATGGAAACACTTTCTCATTATATCTCATAAGAATATGGTGCAAAGCTTGCAAGTAGGTCCCTCTTCTCTACTATAAAGATACCTCCCCCACTTCTGTTTATTCATCAATGACATCCCTATGTTTTCTTTATCATCCTTGCATTCATCCTCTCCTTTAGCCCCTTGACATCTTTATCACCACTTTTGCCTTCAATCACATTATCTTGAGGGTTGCAACTATCAAAAATGGATTTTTTTTTGTTTGAAGCTCTTCCTTTTTGAAGGTCACTCTTCTTTGCATCTTCAATAGCCTTATCTACATGGGGATTTTTGTGGTATTCTCATTAGTGTTGTATTTATCTCGAGAGTAGAGAGCCGTCTAGTGCTAGGCACCTATAGATCCCCAAGTGTCTTTTGATCTAGATTATTTTTTGAAAACTTTTAAAACCTCTTGCCTAGCTTAAAAGGGTACATATGGATCACTTTGATTGTCAATGTGAAACTCTTGTGTTTTTTAGTACTTACTCCTAAAATGCTTAAGCATTTGGATATCCTTTCATCATCAATCTAAGAGTAGAAAAAAAAAACTTTGATATGAATCTACGAGACCCTTATGAACAATTTGCACAAGCATCTAGCAAGACATTATGAGTGGAAATCAACTCCTTCATATCTTTATTCTTTTTCAAAACATATCCATACCTATACTCACTCTCCAAATGTTTACAAAGTAAGCACCACGAGCCTCATTTCTTACATCATGTAAAGTTATAAGTGTGTCCCATGTATCCTTTGTTATCTTGCAAGGGAGAATATCAGGGATAATGGCATGTTTGATAGACAAAGCTATCAATGCATGTGCGTGATCATCATTCCCATCCCAACAAAGATCCTCTATAGTAGGTGCAACAATAACCACAGTATGTCCATGATACTGAAGGTCATCATCTTCAATGCGATCTATATCAAATACTCTATTTGAAGGGTAGTATGAATTTTTTCAACACCTAGCACAATATTCCATAACATTTCTGCTACCAATACACAATGCATCATTATTTCCCACAATGTTTAATTAGTACGATTCAAAATATCATCAACATTCAATATATGGAATACATCATTTCTTTGAACCATGCAAGGTGACTAAATACTCTGATGTGAAAAAATAATTCTATCTCAAAATGTTGAACAAAAACACGCTCTCAATATCTCCTAAACGTGTAGCAGACTTTGAGGCACTTGTACTTGTGAACCAAAACTTGTATATATGGTTTGCACAAAAGGAAAAAGTTTCATGCACACTCGTTGTGATAGTGCATTTGGAGGCCAAAAGGAGCTAGGATTCAAATTTCAACACCACAAAGGGAAGATATTATGAACTCTTAATTGCCTCATGTATGATCACCAATTTTCATAAGATTCTAAGGCTATGATCAGAGGGTTATTGATGATGTCTAAGATGAAGTGACAAGTTTCTCATACCACAAAGCCAATTTGTTGGGATGGCACATGCATTGATAGCATTGTGTATCAAACATATGAATTCCTCACATTGGCTCTTGCAGAATAGCTAAGGATGTTTGGGATGCACTTACCACTTTATACCAGGCAAGTAATGAGGCTTGTATTGCTTACCTCTGAAAAGAGTTCAAGAGTGAGCACATTAATGAAGGAGATTCCATGGACACTTTTCAGACAAAGATCAAAGATTTGAATGAATGGTTGATTTTTGCTAATGAAGTCTTGTCTCAAAGTTCACTTGTGGAGACACTTTTGAATGGTCTTCTGGATTCATATCAGATTTTAGCTTCCACCCTTCGTTTGATGATGAAAGAAAATCCAAATGCCTTGATATTTATTGCGATAGTGCATTTGGAAGCCAAAAGGAGCTAAGATTCAAATTTCAACACCACAAAGGGAAGATATTATGAACTCGTAATTGCCTCATGTATGATCACCAATTTTCATAAGATTCTAAGGCTATGATCAGAGGGTTATTGATGATGTCTAAGCTGAAGTGATAACCTTCTTAAACTAGAGAGCCAATTTGTTGGTATGGCACATGCATTGATAGCCTTGTGTATCAAACATTGCTTACCTCAAAAAAGAGTTGGAGAGTGAGCACATGAATTAAGGAGATTCCATGGACAGTTTTCGGACAAAGATCAAAGATTTCAATGAACATTTGATTTTTGCTGCTGAAATCTTGTCTTAGAGCTCACTTGTGTACACTCTCCTGAATGGTCTTCTTGATTCCTATCAGAGTTTTGCTTCTACTCTTCGTTTGATGATGAAAGAAAATCCAAATGCCTTGATATTAAGGAGTTAGTCTCTATTTTGTTGCAGGAATATCAATCTAGGTACAACAAGTCTATTATGTGTGTTACAAAATAAGCTTTCCTATATAGTTAGAAGGGCAAAGGTAAATGGATCTCTTCTAGTAGTAAGCAAAAATCAATTTATTCCAGACAATTGAAGAAGGAAGACAGATAAGAAAAGAAAACAAAAAAGCAGCAATTCTTTTGCAAATACTATAAAGGAAATGATCATGTAATAAAGACCTGCTCAAAACTAGCTACTAAAGAGGCAAGGAAGAAAGAAGCAAGAATGGTTGTTGCAGAGGGTTCTACACCCAAATCAGAGTCTTCAACTCGTGCAGAATGAAGAATGGTCGTTTACCATTGTTTGTAGTTATGGCCCATCTTCTTATGAGCAGTGTATGTCTACAGTGGACTCAAATGTTTGGTACTTTGATAGTGGGGGGAAAAAACATATTACCTTGCAGCGTAGTTTCTTCAGTTCACTCAAGCTACCGCTACAGGGAATACTATCACATGCACCAACAACTCCTCTTATCTAGTTATGGGAGTTGGTAAGATAATGCTGACTATTGCTGATGGTAGTTCTTTTACATTGTTAGATGCTTTATTTATGCTAGGGATCAAGAAAAATCTATTATCAGTTTCAACATTAGCCAAGATTGGCTTGGTTGTGAAATTTGTTGATGATAGATGTACACTTAATGATCTATCAAATGGTGATGTCATTATTGCTTCTAGAATTTTATGTTGTAGGTTGTATAAGCTCATGGGCTATGAAAAATCTGTGATGATTAAGCATGTGTAGTACATGATTCTCAGGCTTTATCAGATGTTAAGCTTTGGCATGCAAGCTTTGGTCGTCTAGATTCTTCTAGTTTGCTACGCCTATAGAAATCTGAAATGGTGTCCTCTCAACCCAAATCTGAGGCACCTAGTAAACATGTATGTGAAGGATATATTTTGGGCAAAATGCAACGTTCCTCCTTCCCAAAAGATGGTTCATTTTGAGCTACTTAAAAATTGCAGCTTGTTGATCGTGATGTTTGTGGTCCTATGCAAACACCTTCTTTTGGGAACTACCTTTACTTCGTGATGGGCAAAATGTTGCATTCCTCCTTCCCAAAAGATGGTTCAGTTTGAGCTACTCAAAAATTGCAACTTGTTCATAGTGGTCTATGGTCCTATGCAAATACCTTCTTTTGGGATCTATCTCTACTTCATGACTTTCATCGGTTATTTTTCTAGGTATACATGGTTTATCCATTGAAAGAAAATTATGAGGTTTTTATGTACTTCAAATAGTTTTTGGTTAAACTTCCAAGGTTGATTTCTCACATCACAAGTTCTGTTTTGCTAAATACTTTTAGCCATATCTTCCTTACCCTCTAACTTAGAGTTTGAATGCTCAGTCATCAACAACTTTACACTGTGCACTAAGATCCAAGCAAAAATTTGACACAAAAATGTGTGCGACTCTGAGAGTTCCATTTGTAGACTTTACATATACATGTTCCTATTGATCATACACATAACCTTAAAGGAATTAGATCTTGAACCTTTGAGCATATCTTGATTAGCCTCTAGATTAGATGTGTACAAAATATTTTTTATCAACATGATTAGGCTAAGAGAAATCAGACAAAGACTCGACGCTAACTTAGGAAGATGACTCTCTACACTTCTATCACATGAACTCTTTTCTTCTAATGACCCTTTCACCTATTTCTTTACATTATTGAATTATATACACATGATTCTAGAGTCAGCTCACATCTATTACATTACTCCTTATCATTCTAATGATCATCTATACTCATTGTACAAGAATTTTCATCTATAATGTACATATGTATACAAGCTACATTTCTGAGATCTCTTCACTTTCTCGAATAACTTCTTTGGCTTCATTTTAATTTCGGACTTGCTTCAAGTTCTTATAGTCATCAAGTGGGGATTTCTTTGTTCCAACACCTCCCCCTCAATCGCTAATTGTGATTATGTCAATCTTCTTTATTCCTGCCATCTCTTTGAACTTCTATAACCTAGGTCCATCTAAGATCTTTGTCATCATATCTGCAACTTGCTCTTTTGTTGATGTATACACGACTTCAATCTCTTTGAGAAGTACCTTTTCTCTCAAGAAATGATCCTATATCTCTATGTGTTTAGTCTACGCATGAAAAACAGAATTAACTACCAAATATGATGAAATCATGTTGTCTCCAAAAATAATTGGAGTACTTTGATCACTTCCAAAACATTTCAATAAGGTCTTTAACCATATCACTTATTTTGCAGCCTCTAGAATTCCTGTATACTCAGCTTCTGTGGATGACAAAGCAACTGTATGTTGCTTCTTTGAACACCATGAAACTAACTTATCTCCAATGTAATAGAGATAACCATGAGTAGACCTTCTATCATCTGAATTTCCTGCCTAATCTGAATCACTAAAGACTTTGATTCTTGTGTCAGAAGTAAAACCATAATACCAAACTTCACTCAGGGTTCCCGTGATATATCTAAGTACCCTTTGAGCTGCAATCCAATGCGTTTTCTTTGGACAATGCATAAATTGTAATAATACACCAACCACATATGATAGATCTGGTCTTGTCAAGGTAGCATAGATCAAATTACCTACCAAACTCTGATATTTACTTATGTCATTAAATTCTTCTCCTCCATATCTACTCAATTTATGATTCACCTCCAATGGTGTGGTTGAAGGTTTGCAATCTTCCATGTTGAACTTGACCAGAAGATTCTTGAAGTATCTCTCTTGTGTAACATATACTCCATGTTCAGTAATACACAATTTGCATTCCTAAGAAATAAGAAAAGTTTCCCAAATCACTTATCTTAAACTCCTTTTCAATTTTCTTCTTAAGCTGCTTGATTCCTTGAGCATCTGTACCTGCGATAATAATATCATCAACATATTCTTTAGAACTGTGACAACTTCCATCCTCTATAAGCAACAGGAGCAATTAGGGTTCTAATTGTAGACATCTTAGCAACTTAACTAAAGGTTTCATCATAATCTACCCGATAAGTTTGGGCATAACCTTTAACAGCAAGTCTAGCTTTGTATCTGGACACCTCACCATTTGCAAACCTCTTTGTCTTATACACCCACTTACATCCAATTACCTTCTGGCTCTTTGGTCTTGGCACCAATTCCCATGTCTCATTCTCGAGTAGAGCATCATACTCTTCTTGCATTTCCTTCTCCCAATTTTGTTTACCTTTATCTTCTTTCATATGTGGTTGGATCTTTTTCTTCATATGTGGATCGTTTACCTTTAGCTATACCTTTAGGTTCCTTTCTTTCTCTCAAAGATCTTCTGACCTCTGCACTTCTTGAAGTCTTAGATACATTTGATTCTGGATCAAATGTTGGCCTATCTTCATCATTGCCCTACAATTTAATTTCACAATCATCATGACCAATATCTTCTTTATACACTTTTACTTTTGTTTTCCCTTTTCTTTGTATTTGTAGTACCCCTTCTCTTTTCCCTTTCTCTCTTTGTGGCATGTGAGTAGGGGGCAAAACCCACGGGCACTCTGAGCATGAAATCCAAAGAAGATTGAGAGGAGAGTTCTCAGATGCCTTGGGCTATAGTTTCAGGGAGTGTCGGTTCCATTTCTTGGACATATTTGTGTCTGGGCAGTTGATGCTTTCAGTATTCCGGGCAGATTGTTGCTTTTTGCTTTCATTTCAGCTGATTAGTTTTATCTCTCTCTCCCTTTCATTTATCTCCACCCCCGCCCACTCCCTTTATCTCCACCCTTGCCCCCTCCATTTAGCTCCACCCCCGCATCCCTCCACCCCCACTCCCGCATCCCTCCACCCCATCCCTCCACCCCCACCCTCGCATCCCTCCACCCCCAACCCCGCATCCCTCCACCCCCACCCCCGCATCCCTCCACCCCCAACCCCGCATCCCTCCACCCCCACCCCCGCATCCCTCCACCCCCTCCCTCAGCCCGCAGACCCATGCCCCCTCTCTCTCTCTCTCTCTCTCTCTCTCTCTCTCTCTCTCTCTCTCTCTCTCTCTCTCTCTCTCTCTCTCTCTCTCTCTCTCTCCCCACCTCACTCCCGCATCCCTCCACCCCCACCCCCGCATCCCTCCACCCCCTCCCTCAGCCCGCAGACCCTCCCTCCCTCAGCCCGCAGACCCACGCCCTCTCTCTCCCCCCCTCACTCCCGCATCCCTCCACCCTCACCCCCCGCATCCCTCCACCCCCACTCCTGCATCCCTCCACCCCATCCCTCCACCCCCACCCTCGCATCCCTCCACCCTCACCCCCGCATCCCTCCACCCCCACCCTCGCATCCCTCCACCCTCACCCCCGCATCCCTCCACCCCCACCCCCGCATCCCTCCACCCCCTCCCTGAGCCCGCAGACCCCCCTCCCTCAGCCCGTAGACCCACGTCCCCTCTCTCTCTCTCTCTCTCTCTCTCTCTCTCTCTCTCTCTCTCTCTCTCTCTCTCTCCCTCCACCCTCACCCCCGCATCCCTCCACCCCCACCCCCGCATCCCTCCACCCCCACCCTCGCATCCCTCCACCCTCACCCCCGCATCCCTCCACCCCCACCCCCGCATCCCTCCACCCCCACCCCCGCATCCCTCCACCCCCACCCCCGCATCCCTCAGCCCGCAGACCCCCCCTCCCTCAGCCCGCAGACCCACGCCCCCTCTCTCTCTCTCTCTCTCTCTCTCTCTCTCTCTCTCTCTCTCTCTCTCTCTCTCTCTCTCTCTCTCTCTCTCTCTCTCTCTCTCTCTCTCTCTCTCTCTCTCTCTCTCCCGCCAATCCCGCTGCCCCACCCCGCCATCCCTCGCGCACCCTCCCCGCAGCTCCCCGCCACCCTCCGCCCCTCACCCCACTGCAACTCCGCAATAGCCCGCATAGTCCCGCCCCACTCAGTCCCTCAACCCCACCAGCCTCCGTAGTAGCCCGCCCACACCCTCCGCCAGTTCCACCCCCCCCCCCGCACCTCCGCCAGCCCCCGCATTACCCCCGCTGTTCCTCCTCACACTCCCCACCCCCGCCTGTTCCTCCTCACACTTCCCCTCTCACACCTGCCGCCCACTCCCGCCACCTGCACACATGCGCCCCCCCCACACACATGCATACACACACATCCTCACATGTACTCACACACGCACACACCACACATACACAACCACACATATACATACACACACGTCCATACATTCACACACATCCGCACATACTCACTCACACATACTCACACACATACATGACCTCATCCACACACATGCACTCTCACACACACATGCACCACACCCCCACACAATCACACACACACCCATGTGACATACACACACCCCCCCCTCACACACACACACACACACACACCCGCACCATTACACATCCACCCCCGCACAATTCTGGAGACAATTCCTCCGTCGAAGCCATCTCAGGAGATGACAGATATAGAGCTTGATGAATGTGCGGAAATCATCCTGCAAAATGTTAACATGGAAGAAGAAATGAGAAGGAAACAACAGCAACCCATGCATGAGGCTTAGGAAGAGGAGGAAGAAGCTGCTTCTGGTCCGAGAGTTCAGTGTGCTCAACATTTATCAGTCATCATCGGAGATAAATAGGACTTGAAATTAAAGTGGAATGGTTGAAAGTGAAAGTAGTCGCCACCAACCCTTCACGGCCACTACCTATTTTTGTGGATCTAATTCAAATCAAGTGGAATATTTGACCTACCCCCCAATTTTGGGTGATTAACCGTCGCGTGATCAGTGGACGTGAAGAATCGGCAAGGCCCTCTTGACCTATTGGGGCCTATAAAAACAATGGATTTGTGCTCATTTGGGGTACAATTTTAGAGATACATTGGTTCAGCTATGCGTACGTGCACAAGACCTCTCTTGCACCTTGTGGTTTCAAGCCTATTGTAGAAGCTACTCTGTAGTGTAGATACAGAGGGTAGGCTTCTCAGTGGAGGGCTATGAGCACTATAGTGTAAGAGAGTGGCTTGGATTTTCTTTTCTGTGAGTCAGTGTTGCTGTTAAGCTCTATTCACTTGAGAAATTCTTTGCCATTTGTATTGTCTGGGTTAATCTGCATATAATTGGCCCCTTAAGCTGATGGGAAGACTCTGTTGCATTGAGGTTATTTACTTTTAGGGTGGCATGTTAGCCCTAAGCTTGCACTATTGAGCATCACTCCGCCTAACCTTGTAATCATCTGATTCGAATCAAGAAGTATATGGTCTTCTGTAGTCATTCATTGATTAATATTTCTAGAGTATGTACAATTCTTCTGTCTGCTCACAGAAATGTTAAAGGGTATATTTCCCTAAAGAGAACCCCCTTGAGTAGGCGACGTACTGGATGTGTTTAACCTTTATTCTCTACTTTTGATAAAAGTAGATACCCCAGTACCTCCTCTATAGTTTGGCACGCCCGGTGGGACCATTGCATTTCTGTGAGAGGTATTTTTGCCCTATTATATTGGCAAGTAGGTACATGACCCATACACGAGCAGATAAGGAGTCTCTTCGTGTTCGGAGGAGCCTTAACAAGTTAGCAATAACCACGGCTAGTGAGTCTACCTCCCCTCTGCCTTCCCTAAATTTATCTACTGATTTGGGTACGACACCATTGTCAAAAGAGAGGTATAGGAGAACCCTAGACTTCTCCTCAGATACGTCCGAAGAAACACCAGTACAAATGGAGGACCTCTCTCATTTGCTCTCCAGATTAAACATCAAATTCCCTACCTTCAAGGGACAAGCTTATGAGGATGCTGATGATCATGTGAGGAGATTCATCTCTTTATGCCGTGGAAGAGGTCTGCAAAATAGAGAGGATGCAATGCTGGCACTTTTTCCATCCACATTGGAGGGTCTTGCAGATAAATGGTATAGTCAATATGCAGATGGCCATTTCACTACATGGGAGGCTCTGAAGGCGGCATTCTCACAGACATTCCGACCAAGTGATTCCTCTGAAAGAGCTCTAGATCAGCTAGAGAATTTGAAGCTAAGATCAGGTGAATCTTTTCATGAACTTCACACTAGAACAAAAGCACTTGTTGCACGTCTGCCACATGCTCCAGGTGACTTTTTGGTTAAAAAGTGGATAGAGAAGGCTCTGCCCAGGTCATCTCAGCAGAAGCTTCGTGAGTCTCTTAGATTGGATGCCACCCTCAATGATTTTGTTGCAGCGGCATCACGCATTGAAGAAGCAAGGCAACATTTTGAAGGGGATACACAACCTAAGTATGCTGCAGACCTGGATCCTATTGAGCAACTAAGGAGGGAACTGGAGGCATTAAAAATGCAACAAAATCAACAAGAAGAGAAGGTCTTGCCACCACTGCGACGCACGGATGATGAAGTAGCCCAACTTCGCCGTGAGTTAGAAGATTTGAAAACCACACAAGATATAAGGAGACAAATTTGGTGCACGATCTGTAACAACAATGGACATTCCAATGCTAATTGCCCTAACAAGGTAAGCTGTCAATTTTGTTGAAAGGATGGTCATGAAGCTAGAGATTGCTACTACCTCAAGGGTACACAACAAAGAAGTAACCCTCAAACTTTGGAGTCATACTATGCTAGTACTTCAAATACATCTAATAGAGAGGAGAATCGGCCTACAAAGCCTAGGTATAATAGACCTTTGATGTGCTATTGTTGTGGTGAGTACGGCCACATGCAAAACAGGTGTTCTCTTCCTGAAGATGCACCTCCTTGTCAACATTGTCCAGAGGCCAAGGATCATTATACCAAAGATTGCCCAAGAGGTCGTCCTGCTCCAATTCACATGATTGCAGTCTCTCCACATGAAGAAGGAAAAACCACTCAGACTTATGCTGTTTCATCCTCTACAATACCCATGATGACTAGAGCTAGGCAAGCAGCTGCAACCCAGAGAGATGAACAACAAGGATTTCAGGATAAAGAGGAAGAAAAGGAGTCTGGATGGAAGGACCAAGCAGAAATTGAAGGAGCTTATAATAAGATGACTACTTCTCTAAAGGGCCAACCAACAAGTCTGCAAGAAAACGCTCAAGAGGTAAACATTGAACAGATCTTGAAAGGTATTCATCACAAGGTTAGTCTATATGAACTTATAAGGATGGATTCAAAAATAAAAAGTGACTTACTGAAGATTATACAGTCTACTCACTTGGTCCAATCACCTAGTATAGATGGTTTCATGGTTGATTTTCCTCCTGCACCCTTAGCAGACTACCAAAGCTCAAGATTATCTGTTTGTATAAAGGATGAAACTCTCACAGGTGTGATCATAGATGGAGGCTCTGGTATCAATTTGATGCCAGATTTCACAATGAAGAAACTGAATTTGAACCCCACCAAAATGGCACCATTTACAGTTACACTAGCAGATCAACATCGGGTTGTGCCTCTTGGCATTATTGAAAAGGTACAGATGATAGTACAGGGTTGCCACTTTGTGTTGGATTTTGTTGTTATTGCACTTCCACAGGAGACTTCTTACCCTTTACTCCTGGGGAGACCTTGGCTGAGACAAGCAAAAGCTTTGCAAGATTGGGGGAAAAACAAACTATGGATTTCGACAAGCACCAATAGCCAACTACAATTACATTTGGAAGAGGGATTCGACTTAGGAAAAAACCACTCGATATACTGTGGATACTCAGGTAATGCCCTCTATACCCCAAGAAGATGATACATTATTAAATTGGATGATGGGAAGTACAGAGTGTTGCACAGTGGAGATCAATGAAATTGAGGAAGAAGTTGCAGATAAGGTAAATGAAGACCACAAGGTATTGGAGAATGAGCAATTGCAAGAAAATACTAGCTTTGAAGGGGCAACCAATATAAAAGTATCGGAGGGAGAAGGTTATGAATTTAAGAGCAGGGAAGATCTTCCTTTTGCAGATATACCTCCAGGATGGATGGAAGAACATGTTGGAGAATATAAATTAAAATCCACTCCTGCATATAGTGGAGATGATTTCTCAAACAAGACCAGTCCTGAAACATTGGTTCAAGAAGTAAATTTAGGAAATGAAGAGAACCCTCAAGTAGTCCACTTAGCATCCTGGTTGTGGCATTATCCTCCTTTGCTACAGAAGGTAACTTCTTTGCTCTTTACTTACAAAAGTGTCTTCGCATGGTCCTACAAAGATCTAACAGGAATACTAGAAGAGCTTGGATTACATCGGATACCCTTGGTTGAGGGAGCTGTGCCTGTAAGAAGTAGGCCATATCGTCTCAATCCGAAGTATGCAGAGGCGGTAAAAGCGGAGATTACAAAACTAGAAGAAGCAGGTATAATTGTTCCAGTAGAACATTCCAGGTGGCTTTCTTCTATGGTTATTGTACCCAAGAAAAATAGTGGAAAAATAAGGGTATGTGTTGATTTTCGTGCTTTGAATAAAGTGACTATTCAAGATGGATTTCCTCAGCCCTTCACAGAGCAAGTGCTTGAGGAAGTAGCTGGTCACACTTTGTATAGTTTCTTGGATGGTTTTAGTGGCTACAATCAGATAGTGATCCATCCTGATGATAGGGACAAAACAGCCTTTGTCACTCCCTGGGGCACTTATGTCTATACTCGAATGGCTTTTGGTTTGAAGAATGCACCAGCTTCATTTAATAGAACGATGTATCTGATATTGGGCAAATGGTTAACAGCCTTTCTACGCATTTTCATGGATGACTTTTCAGTATTTTCAGGTACAGATAGAAGGGCAGCAGTTCAAGATTTCCATGACCATTTGGAAAATCTAAAAGAAATTTTTGAGCAATGTCTCAAAACAGGTTTGAAATTGAATCCTGATAAATGTCACTTTTTGGTCACTAAGGGCACTCTTCTTGGTCACATAGTATCTGCTGAAGGTATAACTGTTGACCCTGCAAAGGTTACAGCTATTCTTTCCATGCCAATTCCACAAAGCCCAAAGGAAGTGCAAAGTTTCTTGGGCCATGCAGGGTATCACAGAAGATTCATTAGGATGTATTCAGAAATTGCTAAACCCTTGTCAAGGCTTACCAGTAAAAAGATCCCTTTCTCATGGAGTGCTGAAGCCGACAAAGCATTTTGTGAACTAAAATTGAGGCTATGTACTGCTCCACTTTTAAGTGTTCCTAATTGGTCATTGGAATTTCATGTGCATACAGATGCTAATCTTCATGCTGTTGGTGCAGTTCTAGCTCAACCATCATCTCACAAAGTGGATAGACCTATCTCTTATGCCAGCAGACTACTCAACCAAGCTGAAAGAAATTACAGTACAACGGAAAGAGAAGGTTTGGCTATCGTATTTGCTCTTCAAAAGTTCTGACATTATCTCCTTGGTGTACATTTCATTGTTATTTCTGATCATCAGCCCTTGAAGTATTTGATAAACAAGCCTAGAGTAGCTGGAAAGATTTGGAGATGGTTACTCCTATTTCAAGAATTTAATTTTGATATTCATATTAAGCCAGGAAAAGAGCACTACATGGCAGATCAAGTGTCCAGGACAGCAATGAGCGAGAAGGCAACAGGTATCAATGACGAACTGGTGGATAGCAATCTTTTCCTGGTAGCAATTCCGACTGGTTGGTATGATGAAATTCTCCATGTTCTTACTACTGGAAAGATCCCAGAACATTTGACACCTGTAAAAAAAAGAAGATTACTTTTGAAAACCAAAGCATATTCTCTTATAAATGGAAATTTATATAAATACTGTCAGGATGATATATTCAGAAGGTGTGTCTATCCAGAGGAGGTAAATCTTCTGCTAGAGGCTGCACACAGTGAAGGACATCTAAGGGGGGAAGGATTGGCTCATAGAATCATCCACAAAGGTCTATGGTGGCCTCACATTTTCAAGGATGCAATCAAGTTTGCTAAAGAATGCCACATCTGCCAGAGGTGTGCTCCCGCGCCAACCAGATTGAATTTCCAACCATTGGTCATATCTACCGGATGGCTTCCATTTGAACGATGGGGTCTTGATTTCATAGGACCAATTAGTCCAATTGGTCAACCTGGAGGTAAAAAGTATATTTTGATGGCCACATGTTATGCCACCAAATGGATAGAGGCTAAAGCTACTGTGGACTGCACGGCTTTAACAGTAGCCAAATTCTTGTATAAACGTATTTTCTCAAGATTTGGTTGCCCACTGGAAATTACTAGTGATAGGGGCACACATTTTGTAAATCAATTGCTCCAGTTTATATTTGACAGGTACAAAGTCTTCCATAAAAAATCTTGTGCCTACTATCCAAGGGCAAATGGCCAAGTAGAGAGTTCCAATAAGATTTTGATTGGACTGGTTCGCAAATTATCTTTCGATCATCAAAGCTCTTGGCCACAAGCATTGATCGGGGCAATTTGGGCTTTCAGAACTACAAGAAGGGGAACCACTGGTGAGAGTCCATTTCGCTTAGTATATGGGAAAGAGGCATTGGCACCATTCGAGTTCATTATCAAAAAGGAAATAGAAATCAAAACCATTGGAATTGAACCCCCCATTCAGAGATTGGTGGCATTAGAAGAATACAGAGAAGGAGCAATGCAAAAACTTCAGGTAACACAAGAAGAGCGCAAAAGACTGCATGACAGGTATCTGAGGTCCAATGAAGTACAGGAAGGATCCATGGTTTTAGTGCATCAGGTCCCAGCAATTCCAACCAAACTGGCACCCAAATGGATAGGACCTTACACGGTGATAAAGGTATTACCTCATGGAGCAGTACATCTGGAGAATTTGCAGGGTAAGAGGATTCCCCTGGTTAACATGTCTAGGGTGAAGAAGTATCTGAACTAGGTCAAAATGGAAGCATTCCGCCCCTTGTACATACCATGTTTCTTTTCAGTAATTGCAGAATAACTAGATCTCATTGAAACCAGTAAAATAAGGGAGAACTTGCACCAGGGACGGTGCAAAAGCTTGATGTGGGGGTCTGTAGTACCCCTTCTCTTTTCCCTTTCTCTCTTTGTGGCATGTGAGCAAGGGGCAGAACCCACGGGCACTCTGAGCATGAAATCCGAAGAAGATTGAGAGGAGAGTTCTCAGATGCCTTGGGCTATAGTTTCAGGGAGTGTCCGTTCCATTTCTTGGACATATTTGTGTCTGGGCAGTTGATGCTTTCAGTATTCCGGGCAGATTGTTGCTTTTTGCTTTCATTTCAACTGATTAGTTTTATCTCTCTCTCCCTTCCATTTATCTCCACCCCCGCCCCCTCCACTTATCTCCACCCCCGCCCCCTCCATTTAGCTCCACCCCCGCATCCCTCCACCCCCACTCCCGCATCCCTCCACCCCATCCCTCCACCCCCACCCTCGCATCCCTCCACCCCCAACCCCGCATCCTTCCACCCCCACCCCCGCATCCCTCCACCCCCAACCCCGCATCCCTCCACCCCCACCCCCGCATCCCTCCACCCCCTCCCTCAGCCCGCAGACCCACGCTCCCTCTCTCTCTCTTTCTCTCTCTCTCTCTCTCTCTCTCTCTCTCTCTCTCTCTCTCTCTCTCTCTCTCTCTCTCTCTCTCTCTCTCTCTCTCTCTCTCTCTCTCTCTCTCTCTCTCTCTCCCCCCCCCCTCACTCCCGCATCCCTCCACCCCACCCCCGCATCCCTCCACCCCCTCCCTCAGCCCGCTGACCCTCCCTCCCTCAGCCCACAGACCCACGCCCTCTCTCTCCCCCCCTCACTCCCGCATCCCTCCACCCTCACCCCCCGCATCCCTCCACCCCCACTCCCGCATCCCTCCACCCCATCCCTCCACCCCCACCCTCGCATCCCTCCACCCTCACCCCCGCATCCCTCCACCCCCACCCTCGCATCCCTCCACCCTCACCCCCGCATCCCTCCACCCCCACCCCCGCATCCCTCCACCCCCTCCCTCAGCCCGCAGACCCCCCTCCCTCAGCCCGCAGACCCACGTCCCCCTCTCTCTCTCTCTCTCTCTCTCTCTCTCTCTCTCTCTCTCTCTCTCTCTCTCTCTCTCTCTCTCTCTCTCTCTCTCTCTCTCTCTCTCTCTCTCTCTCTCTCTCTCTCTCTCTCTCTCCCTCCACCCTCTCCCCCGCATCCATCCACCCCCACCCGCGCATCCCTCCACCCCCACCCTCGCATCCCTCCACCCTCACCCCCGCATCCCTCCACCCCCAACCCCGCATCCCTCCACCCCCACCCCGGCATCCCTCCACCCCCACCCCCGCATCCCTCCACCCCCACCCCCGCATCCCTCCACCCCCTCCCTCGGCCCGCAGACCCCCCCTCCCTCAGCCCGCAGACCCACGCCCTCTCTCTCTCTCTCTCTCTCTCTCTCTCTCTCTCTCTCTCTCTCTCTCTCTCTCTCTCTCTCTCTCTCTCTCTCTCTCTCTCTCTCTCTCTCTCTCTCTCTCTCTCTCTCCCTCTCCCCCGCCAATCCCGCTGCCCCACCCCGCCATCCCCCGCGCACCCTCCCCGCAGCTCCCCGCCACCCTCCGCCCCCTCACCCCGCTGCAACTCCGCAATAGCCCGCATAGTCCCGCCCCGCTCAGTCCCTCAACCCCACCAGCCTCCATAGTAGCCCGCCCACACCCTCCGCCAGTTCCCCCCCCCCCCCCCCCCCCCCGCACCTCCGCCAGCCCCCGCAGTACCCCCGCTGTTCCTCCTCACACTCCCCACCCCCGCCTGTTCCTCCTCACACTTCCCCTCTCACACCTGCCGCCCACTCCCGCGACCTGCACACATGCGCCCCCCCCACACACATGCATACACACACATCCTCACATGTACTCACACACGCACACACCACACATACACAACCACACATATACATACACACACGTCCATACATTCACACACATCCGCACATACTCACTCACACATACTCACACACATACATGACTTCATCCACACACATGCACTCTCACACACACATGCACCACACCCCCACACAATCACACACACACCCATGTGACATACACACACACCCCCCTCACACACATACACACACACACGCACCATTACACATCCACCCCCGCACAATTCTGGAAACAATTCCTCCGTCGAAGCCATCTCAGGAGATGACAGATATAGAGCTTGATGAATGTGCGGAAATCATCCTCCAAAATGTTAACATGGAAGAAGAAATGAGAAGGAAACAACAGCAACCCATGCATGAGGCTTAGGAAGAGGAGGAAGAAGCTGCTTCTGGTCCGAGAGTTCAGTGTGCTCAACATTTATCAGTCATCATCAGAGATAAATAGGACTTGAAATTAAAGTGGAATGGTTGAAAGTGAAAGTAGTCACCGCCAACCCTTCACGGCCACTACCTATTTTTGTGGATCTAATTCAAATCAAGTGGAATATTTGACCTACCCCCCAATTTTGGGTGATTAACCGGCACGTGATCAGTGGACGTGAAGAATCGGCAAGGCCCTCTTGACCTATTGGGGCCTATAAAAACAATGGATTTGTGCTCATTTGGGGTACAATTTTAGAGATACATTGGTTCAGCTACGCGTACGTGCACAAGACCTCTCTTGCACCTTGTGGTTTCAAGCCTATTGTAGGAGCTACTCTGTAGTGTAGATACAGAGGGTAGGCTTCTCAATGGAGGGCTATGAGCACTATAGTGTAAGAGAGTGGCTTGGATTTTCTTTTCTCTGAGTCAGTGTTGTTGTTAAGCTCTATTCACTTGAGAAATTCTTTGCCATTTGTATTGTTCTCGGTTAATCTGCATATAATTGGCCCCTTAAGCTCATGGGAAGACTCTGTTGCATTGAGGTTATTTACTTTTAGGGTGGCATGTTAGCCCTAAGCTTGCACCATTGAGCATCACTCTGCCCAACCTTGTAATCATCTGATTCGAATCAAGAAGTATATGGTCTTCTGTAGTCATTCATTGATTAATATTTCTAGAGTATGTACAATTCTTCTGTCTGCTCACAGAAATGTTAAAGGGTATATTTCCCTAAAGAGAACCCCCTTGAGTAGGCGACGTACTGGATGTGTTTAACCTTTATTCTCTACTTTTGATAAAAGTAGATACCCCAGTACCTCCTCTACAGTATTCCTTCAACATCTGCAAAATCATTAGTTGACCTTGTTTACCATGTGCTTTGCTCATCAAATGTAACATCTTTTGTAACAAGGAATCGCTTTATAGATGGACTCTACAATCTGTAACCCATCTGTCTATCATCAATGTGTCCCCCTATCACTAGTGATTTCCACTGGGCAACCAAATCTTGAGAAAATACATTTATACAAAAACTTAGCTACTGTTAAAGCCGTGCAGTCCACAGTAGCTTTAGTCTCTATCCATTTAGTTGCATAACATGTGGCCATGAAAATATACTTCTTACCCCCAGGGTGACCAGTTGGACTAATAGGTCCTAAGAAATAAAGACCCCATCGTTCAAATGAGAGCCATCCTGTAGATATGACTAATGGTTGAAAATTCAATCTAGTTGGCATAGGAGCACATCTCTGGCAAATGTGGCATTCTTTAGCAAAGTTCATCGCATCCCTGTAGACGTGAGGCCACCATAGACCTTTGTGGATGATTTTGTGAGCCAAATGTTCCCCTTTTAGATGCCCTTCAATGTGTGCTACCTCTCGCAAAAGATTTACCTCCTCTAGATAAACACACTTTCTCAAGATATCATCCTAACAATATGTGTATAAATTTCCTCTTATAAGTGAGTACGCTTTGGTTTTCAGGAGCAATCTTCTCTTTTCTATAGATGTCAAGTGTTCTGGGAGTTTTCCACTAGTAAGAAAATTGAGAATCCCATCATACCAATCAGTCTGAGTTGCTACTAGGAAGAGATTACTATCCACCAATTCATCATTAATACCTGTTGCCTTCCAGCCACTCTAGGCTTGTTTATTAAGTACTTCAAGGGCTGATGGTCAGATATGACTATAAAATGTACACCAAGAAGGTAATGCCGAAACTTTTGAAGAGAAAATACAATAGCCAAGCCTTCCCTTTCGGTCGTACTGTAGTTTCTTTCTATGTTGGTAAGTAGTCTACTAGCATAGGAGATAGGTATATCAACCTTGTGTGATGATGGTTGAGCTAAGAGTGCACCAACAGCATGAAGATTGGCATCTGTATGCACATTAAACCCAAATGACCAGTTAGGAACACTTAAAAATGGTGCAGTTCATAACCTCAATTTTAGTTCACAAAATGCTTTCTCAGCTTCAGAACTCCATGAGAAAGGGACCTTTTTACTGGAAAGCCTTGATAACGGCTTAGCTTTTTCTGAATACATTGGTATAAATCTTCTATGGTATCTTGCATGGCCCAAACAACTTTGCACTTCCTTTGGGCTTTCTAGAATAGGCATGGAAAGAATAGCAGTAACCTTTGCAGGATCCACCGTTATCCCTTCAACAGATACTATGTGACGAAGAAGAGTGCCCTTAGTGACCAAAAAGTGACATTTAGTAGGATTTAACTTCAAGCCTATTCTGAGACATTGCTCAAAGATTTCCTTTAGATTTTCCAAGTGGTCATGGAAATCCTGAACTGCTGCTCTTCTATCTGTGCCTGAAAATACTGAAAAATCATCCATGAAAATGCGTAGAAAGGTTGTTAACCACTTGCCCAATATCAGATACATTGTTCTATTAAATGAACCTGGTGCATTCTTCAACCCAAAAGCCTTGCGGGTATAGACATAAGTGCCCCATGGAGTAAGGAAGGTTGTTTTGTCCCTATCATCAAGATGGATCACTATCTGATTGTAGCCACTAAAACCATCTAGGAAGCTATAAAAAGTGTGACCGACTACTTCCTCATGTACTTGCTCTATGAAGGGCTGAGGAAATCCATCTTGAACAGTCACTTTATTCAAGGCATGAAAATCAACACAGACTCTTATTTTTCCACTGTTTTTCTTGGGTACAATAACCATACAAGAAAGCAACCTGGAATGTTCTACTAGAAGAATTATACCTGCTTCTTCTAGTTTTGTAATTTCCAACTTTACCGCCTCTGCATACTTTGGATTGAGTCGATATGGCCTACTTCTTTCAGGCACGGCTCCCTCAAATAAGGGTATCCGATGTAATCCAAGCTCCTCTCGTATCCTTGTTAGATCTTTGTAGGACCATGCGAAGACATTTTTGTAGGCAAAAAGTAAAGAGGTTACCTTCTGTACTAAAGGGGGATAATGTCATAGCCAAGAGGCCAAGTGGACTACTTGACGATTCTCTTCATCTCCTAGATTTACTTCTTGAACAAGTGTTTCAGGATTAGTCTTACTTGAGAAATCATCTCCACTGTATGCAGGAGTGGAATTTAGCTTATATTCTGCAATATGTTCTCTGGTCCATCCTTGAGGTATATCCAAAAAGGGGAGATCTTCTCTGCATTCAGGCTCATAACTTTCCTTTTATGAAACTTCTATAGTTGTTGCCCCTTCAATGTTTGTACTCAAGTGCAAACTCCAATCCTCTAATTCCTTCTGAACTTCATTGCCCTTTTCTGCAACTCCTTCCTCTGCAACTACTTCCTCTATTTCATTGATTTCCACCGTGCAACACTTTGTACTTCCCATCATCCAATTCAATAATGTATCTTCTTCTTGGGGTAAAGACGGCATTACCTGAGTGTCCACAGTATACCCAGTAGTTTTCCCTGAGTCGAATCCTTCTTCCAAATGTAGTTGTAGTTGGCTATTGATGCTTGTTGAAATCCACAGTTTGTTTTTCCCCCAATCTTGCAAAGCTTTTGCTTGCCTTAGCCAAGGTCGCCTGAGGAGTAATGGGTAAGAAGTCTCCTGTGGAAGTGCAATAAAAACAAAATCTAGAACAAAGTGACAACCTTGTACTGTCATTAATACCTTTTGAATAATGCCAACAGGCGCAACTCGATGTTGATCTACTAGGGTAACTGTGAATGGTGCCATCTTGGTGGGGTTCAAATTCAATTTCCTCATTGTGAAATCAGGCATCAAATTAATGCCAAAGCCTCCATCTATGATCACACCTTTGAGAGCTTCATTTTTTATGAAAACAGATAACCTTGAGCTTTGGTAGTCCGCCAGGGTGCAGGGGAAAAATCAACCATGAAACCATCTATGCTAGGTGGTTGGCTCAAGTACGCCGAGTGTACAACCTTTAATAAGTCACTTCTTATTTTTTAATCCATCTTTATGAGTTCGTACAGACTAACTTTATGATGAATACCTTTCAAGATCTGTGCAATGTTTACCTCATGTGTGTCTTCTTGCAGACTTATTGGTTGGTCTCTTAGTGAAGTAGCCATCCTTTCATAAGCTCCTTCAATATTTGCTTGGTTCTTCCACCCAACCTTCTTTTTGTCCTCTTTATTCTGGAGTCCCTCTTGTTCCTCTCTACGGGTTGCTGCCGCTTGTCTGGCTCTAGTCATCATGGGCATTGAAGAAGATGAAACAGCATAAGACTCAGTGGTTATACCTTCTACTTGTGGGGAGAGTGCAATCATATGAATTGGAGCCGGGCGGCTTCTTGGGCATCTTTAGTATAGTGATCCTTGGCCTCTGGACAATGCTCACAAGGAGGTGCATCTTCTGGAAGGGAACACCTATTCTGTATATGGCCATACTCACCACAACGATAACACATCAATGGCCTATTATATCTAGGCTTTGTTGTACAATTATCCTCTCTATTAGGTGCATTTGAAGTACTAGCATAATAGGTATCCAGACCTTGAGGGTTACCTCCTTGTTGTGTACCCTTGAGGTAGTAACAGTCTCTAGCTTCTGTTGATATATTCATGTAGTGATGTGTGAACACTCTAGGACCGCGAGGGCACTTTTTTCCCTCTTTAGGAGGTTTTTTTCCCCCGGCTTGTATATACACCTGTTGCCCTAATGGGCTACTTATCTTTGTACATTCTCTAGTAATACATTCAGTCTTGTGTGTTGTGCTCCAAGCTTCTTCTTCTTCCTTTTGTTGTTCGCATGCTTCTGCAGACGTCTATCTCCAACAATTGGTATCAGAGCAGGTCGTCGCTTCATCTAGGTCACCGTCGACACTCCTTCGATTGCAGTCTCAGAATCACATGAATTTTGGTGAGCGTACTGAGGGTGTTTCCGAGATCAAAACAGCTTCATTATGTGGTGCCGAAATCACGATTTGAGCTCGTTTCGGCCTCCGAACGCACTATCATAGCGCTTGTGTAGGCTATTTTGTCTTTTTGTGCCAAAGGTATATACCAGTTTTTGTTCACCAGTTTAAGCATCTCGAAGTCTACTACAGGTCTATCAGAACTCAAAAAAGCAGTTCTGCTCAACTTTTTGAGATACAATCAATTTTCTACATCAAGGTATTAGAGTCACCAGCCATGGCTGAAAGTAGTGATGTATTCCGTATGTTGGTTGTTGAGGATAAGTTGGATGGTACCAACTACCCATTATGGGCTTATATGATGCAACATGTATTGGTTACAAAAGGACTGTGGAATATTGTGCAGGGTGTTGAAAGACGTCCTCTTACACCTGCGACTACAGGAACTGCAAATACAGGTGCTGAAGCTGACGGAGATGGTGTTGAAGATGATATTCTACAGATTCCTGTTCGTGTGTTGTTTTTGTTGCACCTACTGCAGAACGGATTCATTGGGATGGCAGAGATGCTCAAGCACATGCATTGGTAGCTTTGTCTGTCAAACGTGCTATTATTCCTCACATTTGCTCTTGCAGAACAGCAAAGGATGCTTGGGATACACTTACCACTTTGTCCAGGCTAGGAATGAGGCTCGTAATGCTTACCTCCGAAAACATTTGGATAGTGAGCACATGAATGAAGGTGATTCTATGGACAATTTTCTCACAAAGATCAAAGACCTGAAGGAACAATTGATTTCTGTTGATGAGGTTATACCAGATAGCTCACTTGTGGGGACCATTCTGAATGGTCTTCCTGATTCATATCAGAGTTTTGCCTCTACTCTTCGGTTGATGATGAAAGGCAAGCCAAATGCCTTGTCATTTGAGGAGTTAGTCTATGTTCTATTGCAGGAAGATCAGTCCAGGCAGAATAGGTCCATTATGCGTGTTGTAGATCAAGCTTTCCTGGCTAGTCAGAAGGGCAAAGGAAAATGGAGCTCTTCTACTAGTAAGCAGAAATCTACAAATGCTGCACAATCGAAGAGCTAAGATAAAGATGAGAAGAAATCAAAAAATCAGAAATTGTTTTGCAAGTACTGTAAAGGAAATGATGATATCATAAAGAACTGTCCAAAACTGGTTGCAAAAGAGGCAAAGAAAAAGGAGGCTGGAATGGTTGTTGCAAAAGCCTCTACACAGAAAACAGAGTCTACTAATCTTGTGCAGGAAGAAGAATGGGCGTTTACTACTGTTTGCAGTTTTGACCCATCTTCTCATGAGTAGTGCATGTATGTAGTGGACTCAGATGTTTGGTACTTTGATAGTGGGGCGACCAAACATATTACCTCACAGCATAGTTTCTTCTCTTCACTCAAGCCTGCCCCTAGAGGGAATACTGTCACATGTGCCAATAACTCCTCTTATCCTGTTATGGGAGTTGGTAAGATCATTCTGACTACTGGTGATGGTAGTTCTTTCACCTTGTCAGATGCTTTATTTGTGCCAGGGATCAAGAAGAATCTGTTATCAGTTTCTGCATTAGCCAAGATTGGCTTGGTTGTGAAATTTGTTGATGACAGATGTAGAGTTCATGATCTGTCAAATGGCGATGTTATTATTGCTTCTGGCATTTTATGTTATGGGTTGTATAAGCTCATACACTATGAAAGATATGTGAATGATTCGGCATGTGGAGTTCATGATTCTTAGGCTATGTCAGATGCAAAGCTTTGGCATGCACGCAATGGTCATCTGAATTTTGCTAGTTTGTTAAGCCTACAGAAATCTGATATGGCGTCTTCTTTGCCCAAGCTTGAGGCACTTGGAAAACATGTATGTGAAGGCTGTATTTTGGGCAAAATGCAGCGTTCCTCCTTTCCAAAAGATGGTTCAGTTCGGGCTACACAGAAATTGCAGCTTTTACATAGTGATGTCTGTGGTCCTATGCAGACACCCTCTTTTGGAAATTACCTTTACTTCGTGACTTTCATTGATGATTTTTCCAGCCATGCATGGGTATATCCACTCAAAGCAAAGTCCGAAGTGTAAACAGTTTTGGGTTTTTGCTGAAAATATGTCAGCATGTAAAATGGGCACCCTCCCTTCTGATCGAGGGGGGAATATATGTCTTCTGATTTTAATGCATTTCTAGCTGAATGTGGGATAAAACACCAGTGTAAAGTGCCATATACACCTCAACAGAATGGAGTTACTAAACGAAAGAAGAGGTCACTCATGGAGATGGCGAGGTGCATGGTCAAGAGTCAGGCTTTACCACATCGTTTTTGGCTTGAGGCTGTCATGTGTGCAGCATATGTACTGAATATGTATCCCACTAAAGTGCTGCAGTCTATCACTCCATATGAGGCTTGGCATGAATGCAAGCCATCAGTTGCTCATTTGCATGTTTTTGGTTGTTTGGCATATGCATTAGTGTCTGAACAACATCACAGAAAATTTAATGATAAAGCAGTAAAATGTATTTTTGTTGGGTACACTTTTGAAAGTAAAGGCTATCGTTTGTATCATCCACAAACCAAACGCATTCAGGTTAGCCGTGATGTTGTTTTTGTGGAAGATGTTATTCAGCCATTGCTTTCATGTACTAAGGAGAGATCTATTAGCTCCAAAGACATGCATGATACTTTGATGCCTCTTTTTATAGGTGGACAATCTAGTGCTGGTCCTAATGAGGCAACTTCTCAGCCTTTGCAGGTTTCATGTGATGATGCGGATCATTCCATTTCTGATGCAGATTTACATGATGCACTAGTTGATGAGAGAGCTGATATTGAGCAGGCAAAAACTATGTCAAAATGGCTGGTGCAAACTTTGCATGACAGCAAATTAGATGCACATTTGTCATATCGTACTCGTTCACGCTCTCATAGTGCCTTTTTTGCATCAGATTGCTATGCTATGGCTGCATCTAATCTTTGTGATGAGAATAAGCCTGTTTGGTTTGATGAAGCACAAAATTCAGAAAATTGGATGGTTGCTATGCAATTTGAATATGATGCAATAATGAGAATGGTACTTGGTCTTTATGTGACTTGCCTCCTGGCAAGAAGGCCATTGGCACTAAGTGGGTATACAAGCTGAAGCGTAAACCTGATGGTACAGTTGACAATTATAAGGCTAGGCTTGTTGCAAATGGTTATGCGCAGGAAAGAGGCATTGATTTTGATGAGACCTTTCCACCTACATGTTGTATGACTACTGTTCGGAGCATTTGTGCACTTGGAGCCCATCATGGTTGCAATGTACATCAGTTGGACATTAAAATTGCATTTCTGAGTGGTGACTTGCATGAAGAAGTGTATCTTTTTCAGCCCCGTGGCTTTGAGCAGAAAGGGCATGAAAACCAGTTGTGGAGGTTAAAGAAGGCATTATATGGTTTAAAGCAAGCACCAAGTGCTTGGTATGAGAAGATACATGCCTATCTAATTTCACATGGTTTTGAGAACACTCCAACTGAAAGCACCTTATACGTTAAGCATGCTAATGATGTGCTTCTGATCATTGTTGTCTATGTTGACGACATGCTACTCACTGGTCCTATTGAGAAGCATATTGCTGATTTTAAGGCTGATTTGCATGCATCATTTGAGATGTCTGATTTGGGGCATTTGCATCACTATTTGGGCATTCAGTTTATGCAAGTTGATGGTGGAATGGCTTTGTGTCAAACGAAATATATTGACACATTATTGCAGCATTTTGGCCTTAAAGACTGTAAGCCTATTGCCACTCCTATGGAGACAGGTTTACGATTGAGTCTTCATGATGTTGGAGATGCATTTGATGTTGTTCTCTATCAGTAGGCTGTTGGATCCTTGATTTACTTATGCATTACTCAGCCAGATATTCAGTTTGTTGTCTCACAGATGAGTAGATTTATGCATTGCGCAAGAGTCAAGCATTGGTAGGCGATTAAGCGCATCTTTCGCTACTTAAGTGGTACTCGGCTACTTGGGTTGTTTTATCCCAAGGGGGGATCACTACCGCCAGATTTGCATGCTTTTTCTGACTGTGATTAGGCTGGTTTCTATGAAACTCGTGTTTCCACTAGTGGCTTTTGCTTCATGCTTGGTAGCTCATGTATATCTTGGTTGAGCAAGAAGCAGCCTACTGTGGCCACTTTGAGTTGTGAGGCTAAGTATAGGGCAGCTTTCACAGCTACTATTGAGTGTGTGTGGCTCAGACGCCTTATGGCTTATTTGGGTGTTGGTCAGTCTTCTGCCACCACCATCTTCACTGATAGTCAGAGCGCATTGGCAGTTGCGAGGAACCTTGTGTTCCATGCTCGCACTAAGCACATTGAGGTGCATTATCACTATGTCAGGGAGAGGTTCTCTGCTGGGGAGATCAGCTTGGCATATGTGCCCACGTAGGAGAACATTGCCGGCTCTGCCCAGGGAGAAGTTTGAAGCTTTCCACAAAGCTTTGGGCTTACTTCCTTTTGTGGACTAACTTCCACATAGCTTGGCACTTCCTTATACATGAGTGCCAGCTACTTGTTCACCGCATCACTCCGAGGGGGGACTTGTTGATATATTTAGGTAGTGATGTGTGTGAACACTCTAGGGCTACCGGGGCACTTTTTTCCCTCTTTAGGAGGTTTTTTTCCCCCCGCTTGTATATATGCCTATTTCCCTAATGGGCTACTTATCTTTGTACACTCTCTAGTAATAGATTCAGTCTTGTGTGTTCTGCTCCAAGCTTCTTCTTCTTCCTTGTGTTGTTAGCGTGCTTCCGCAGACGTCTATCTCCAACAGCTTCGTGGCCGTCCTTTCCACAAAATTGACAGCTTACCTTGTTAGGACAATTAGCATTGGAATGTCCATTGTTGTTACATATTGTACACCAAATCTGCCTTCTTATATCATGAGTGGTCCACAAATCTTCTAACTCACGATGAAGTTGGGCTACCTCTTCATCAGTGCGACGCAGTGGTGGCAAGACCTTCTCTTCTTGGTAATTTTGTTGCATACTCAATGCCTCCAGTTCCTTCCTTAGTTGCCCAATAGGGTCTAGTTCTACAGCATAATTTGGTTGTGTATCCCCTTCAAAATGTTGCCTAGCTTCTTCAATGTGAGATGCTGCTACAACAAAATCATTGAGGGTTGCATCCAATCTAAGAGACTAACGTAACTTCTGCTGAGATGACCTAGGCAAAGCTTTTTCTATCCATTTTTTAACCAAGAAATCACATGGAGCATGTGGAATACATGCAATAAGTGCTTTTGTCCTAGTGTGAAGTTCATGGAAGGATTCACCTGATCTTAGGCTTAGATTCTCGAGCTGGTCTAGAGCTCTTTCGGAGGAGTCACTAGGTCGAAATTTCTACGAGAATGGCGTCTTTAGAGCCTCCCATGTAGCAAAATGGCCATCTACATATTGATTGTACCATTTGTCAGCAGGGCCTTCCAATGTGGATGGGAAGAGTACCAGCATTGCATCCTTTCTATTCTGCAGACCTCGTCCACGGCATAAGGAGATGAACCTCTCACATGATCGTCAGCATCCTCATAAGCTTGTCCCTTGAAGGTAGGGAACTTGATATTCAGTTTGGAGAGTAAATGAGAGAGATCCTCCATTTGCACTGGTGTTTCTTCTAATGTATCTGAGGAGAAGTCTAATGTTCTCCTATGCTTCTCATTTGAGAGTGGTGTCGCACCCAAATCAATAGATAAATTCAAGGAGGGTAGAGGGGAGCTAGGTTCACTAGTCGAAGATACAGTTGACTTGTTAAGGCTCCTTCGTACACCAAGAGGCTCCTTATCTGCTCGCGTATGGGTCATCTACCTACTTGCAAATGCAATAGGGCAAAAATATTGAAAAAAGGACTATTTACTATCCTCAAGGCCTCTCACAAAAATGCAAGTATCCCACCGTGGGTGCCAAACTGTAGAGGAGGTACTGGGGTATCTACTTTAAGCAGGAGCATGCACCATCCACTTCACTACTTTTACTCAAGGGAGGTTCTCCTTAGGGAAATATACCCTTTAACACTTCTATGAGCAAGCAGATAACAATAATTGCACAGAATTGTAAATACTCAGGGAAAAGATTAATGACAATTGACAATAGTGGGTGACCAAACCACTCCTTAGTTCGAACAGATGATTACAATGTAGGCGGGAAATGCTACAAAAGATGATGCTCTATGCTAACATGTCAATCCAGAACAACAAAATTAGTACAAGAGATTTGTCCAATAAAATGAACACAAGTACATGAAGACTTGCACTAAACAAAACTCCCTGAAGACTTGCACTGCTCAGTACAAAGGTATGAAGACTTTCTCTAAGGGAAAGAGCACGAAAATACCACTAACTCACACTGAATGACAAAACCAAGCCACTCTCTTTACACTATAGTGCTATTATCCCTCCATTGGGAAGCCCATGCTCTGTATCCTTACCACAGAGTGACTTCCTATAGTAGGCTTGTAGCCACACGGTGTAAAGAGAGAACCCTTGTACGTATATATGTGTGTCCCAAATGAAAACAATTCCATTGCTTTTATAGGCTCCAATAGGCCAAGAGGGCCTTGCCGATTCCTCACGTCCACTGATCATGCGCCAATTGATTGCCCAAAATTGGAGGGGTAGATCAAATATGCCACCAGTTTTGAATTGCATCCTCCAAAATAGGCAGTCGTCACGAATGGTTGGCGGCAATAGTCATTTAACCACTTCCACGTTTACAACTTGCACTTTTACTATCACTTTTGCATGCAAGTTGAGATCCTTATTTACGTCATGCCCGTGATATTTGAATGACCCTCAAAAGCACACCCTTCACATAATTCTTCACATAATTCTAGGAGTAGCCTTTGACCATTAATCCATGAAAGAAATCTTCTGCTCATGTCTCTTCTGCTAATGTCACGGTAACTCCAGCATCATCTTTTGCCTATTTCACACATTGAGTGGTGGAAAGTAGTGAGTGGTGTGGGTAGTGTGCAGAGTGGTGGGAGGTGCGGAAGAGTGGAATGGAGGGTGGAGTTAGGGTTTGAGGGGGAGGTGGAGTGGATAGTGCGTGGAGTTTGTGGAGTTTGAGGGGAGGATGGAGTGGATAGTGGGTGGAGTTGGGAGAGGGTGGAGGTGAGGTTGCGGCGGGTGGAGTGGAGTGTGGGTGGAGTTTGAGGGGGTGGAGTGGATAATGGGTGGAGTTTGTGGAGTTTTAGGGGGGGTGGAGTGGAGCGTGGGTGGAGTTTGAGGGGGTGGAGTGGATAGTGGGTGGAGTTTGTGGAGTTTTAGGGGGGGGTGGAGTGGAGCGTGGGTGGAGTTTGAGGGGGTGGAGTGGATAGTGGGTGGAGTTTGTGGAGTTTAAGAGGTGGTGGAGTTGCGGTGTGGAGAGGCTCCGGAGAGAGAGAGAGAGAGAGAGAGAGAGAGAGAGAGAGAGAGAGAGAGAGAGAGAGAGAGAGAGAGAGAGAGAGAGAGAGGAGATCCTGGGTGGGCGTACGAGGGGAGGGCGGGGGATGTGGTATGGAGTGGCGTGGGTGGGTGTGGGTGGGTGTAGGAGGGGAGGGTGGGGGCTGTGGTGTGGAGGGGCGTGGGTGTGGGTGGGTGTAGGAGGGGAGGCTACGAGGAGAGAGAGAGAGAGAGAGAGAGAGAGAGAGAGAGAGAGAGAGAGAGGGAGGGGGAGAGAGAGAGAGAGAGGTAGAGAGAGAGAGAGATAGAGAGAGAGAGAGGAGATTGTGGGTGGGTGTAGGAGGGGAGGGTGGGGGTTGTGGTGTGGAGGTGCGTGGGTGGGTGTGGGTGGGTGTAGGAGGGGAGGGCGGGGGCTGTGGTGTGGAGAGGCTGCGGAGAGAGAGAGAGAGAGAGAGAGAGAGAGAGAGAGAGAGAGAGACAGAAGTTCGTGGGTGGTTGTAGGAGGGGAGGGCAGGGGCTGTGGTGTGGAGCGGCATGGGTGTGGGTGGGTGTAGGAGGGGAGGGCCGGGGCTGTGGTGTGGAGGGGCATGGGTGGGTGTAAGAGGGGAGAGTGGGGGTTGTGGTGTGGAGAGGCGTGGGTGGTGTGGGTGGGTGTAGGAGGGGAGGGTGAGGGCTGTGGTGTGGAGAAGCGTGGGTGGGTGTAGGAGGGGAGGGGGGGCCTTGGTGTGGAGGGGCGTGGGTGGGTGTAGGAGGGGAGGGCGGGGGTTGTAGTGTGGAGAGGCTACGGGGAGAGAGAGAGAGAGAGAGAGAGAGAGAGAGAGAGAGAGAGAGAGAGACCACACATCTGTGTGAACCAACTCAAGCATATTTGAATACTTGTATCTTGATTTATTGTATGAACTTCTGTGAGCTTTACCTTATTGACAAGCTTCACACTTGTATACCATGTATTAACCTTCAACATTTGGCAATCCAAGCACTACATCATTCTTTAACATTTCTTTTATAGCTGTCTCATTAAAATGACCTAGCCTTTTATGCCGTAGGTCTAACTCAGACATCTTTTGACTTCCATAAGTAAACAATACATGTCCGACATTACCTTGGACCTTGAGGGTAAAAAGCCTTCCTTTATTTTGACCTGTAATGATTCTTCTATATCCTTTATTTGGATCTTGCACATAAACATCATTATTTGTGAATCTGACTTCATATCCCTTCTCCACAATTTGTCCTACACTTATCAAGTTTCTAGGAATATTATGAACAAAAAGTACCTTGCTTAAGAATGTGCTTCCACTCTTTGTCTTCATTGATCCAATGCTTTCCACTTTATGCTTGGTATTGTCACCTGTTTGAACTGTATGTCCAATGACCTTTGCTTCCATATCAGTCATCAATGATATGTTACCACTCAGATGATTACTACATCCTATGTCAATATAGAATACCCTTTTATCTTCTCCTATTGCTTCATGTGTTGCATTCAAGATGAGAGTCATGTCATCCTTCTGATCTGATGCATAGTTATAATAGTTGTTATTATATGAATGAGGTTGAAAGCTTCTTCCACCTCCTCCAGCATATGAGTTCTTACCACCTCTTCCTCTGAAGTTACCTCTTTGATTTTTGCCTCCTCTACCTCTTTGATTAAAACCTTGATTATGACTTCCACCATTTTGATTGTTATACCAACAATCATTTGCCAAATGATTTGTTCTACCACAAACCCAAAAAGCTTTAGCATTATCTTTGTTCTTACCTCCTCTTGCTTTGCCTCTTGAATTCATCTTTCCTTTCGTGAAATAAACTTGGCTTGAAGATCCTTCATCATCACTTGGCTGCTTTCCTTTGACATTCTTTCTCTTGTCCTTGGAGCACATAGCTTGGCTTGCACTCCTATCATTGTCTCCTTTAATGTCCTGCTCAAAAGTTAGCATGTGTCCTAGCAATTCATTAAGTTCAGGAGTAAAATGATCTAATGGAAATTCTATGGACAATATAAATGGCTTCCATTTCTCATCTCCTCTCAGACCTGTAAGTATTTGTCTTACCAACTTATCCTCTTCAATATCTTTATCTACTACTCCCAAGCTATCTACAATATCTTTCATTCTTGCCACATAATCAGAAATTGATTGTGAGCTCTTCTTCTTGAAGGTTGTGAGCTCAGCCCACAATGAGCACTTCCCTCACTTAGTTGTATTTTGAAAATGCTTTTCCAAAGCATTCCACACATCCATTGCACTTTTTAATCCTCTAATATGATGTGGAAGATAATCATTTACAACCATGTTAATGATGCTCCTAGCTTGAACATCCTTCTTCATCCAATTCATCAAATCTGCAAGCTCTTCCCTAGTTGGAACACTAGGATCTTCAAACTCACCCTTTTCTTCTTCTCCTGTAATGAAGGCCATTAAATCTTTGCTCATGAGGTGTGCCTCCATCCTCATGCACCAAGCTAGAAAGTTTTCCCTATCTAGATTATCAATCTGCAAGCTTTCTCCCATCTTTGATCTTTGTCTTCTGCAAATGTTAAGATAAATTAATATGCTTTGTACCTTCTAATGTAAAGTTTCAACCTTTCAGATCCTTTTGAGCTGAATGTTCACACTTCTTCAGGTTGTCTTCAAGACTTTGATCTTGTTCACCTTCAATTAGAAGAAACTTCAATATGTTCAACAGTCGGGACTTCAAATGCTCTTTACTTCACTTTATATTGCACCTTTTGCTTTGATACCATTGATGGAGACCTCTATATGTCCAAATGCTTGATCTATAGTGATTTAAGAATACTTCCATATCAATTATAGATCAAACTTTACACAAATGTTACCATGATTTTCAAAATCATTCACAAACACTTTTCTGTATGAAGTCTCTTTTCTTCAAGAAGTCTGCTTCAGAGATTAACTTCATTACCTGCACATATGCTCAAATTCCTTTAATCTACTGATGTACATACCTCCAAGCTACCTCTGTGCAATCATATCATCCTTAGATATTCAAAAGAATCATTGGAACTCTGATTTGATCATTAAGATCAAAAGTATGTCAGAAATTGTCTTTCTAAACAAGTGACTTTGACATAGTTAACTTCTAAAACTGATTTCTCACAGCACAAGTCTTGTTTTGCTAAATGCTTTTAGCCATAGCTTTCTTACCTTCTAATTTAGATTTTGAATGATCAATCATCAACAACTTACACTGAGCACTGAGATCCAAGGAAAACTTTGACAAAAAAAAGTGCATGACTCTAAGAGTTCTATTTGCAAACTTTACATATACATGTTCCTATTGATCATACACATAACCTAAACGGAATTAGACCTTGAAACTTTGAACATAGCTTGATTATCTCTTAGACTAGATGTGTACAAAAGATTTCCTGATCCACATGATCAAGCTGAGAGAAATCAGAGAAGTCTCGATGCTAACTCAGGAAGATGACTCTACACTTATATCACATGAACTCTTTTGTTCTAATGACTCTCTCACCTATTTCTTTACACTATTGACTTATATACACATGATTCTAGACTCAGCCCACGTCTATTACATTACTCCTTATCATTCTAATGATCATCTATACTCATTGTACAAGAATTTTCATCTGTAATGTACATATGTATACAAGCTACATTTAGATGTGCTAAAACGACCTTTTCCCTTTTTCTTGCATTAAAAAATCCCCTACTTCTAGATCCGAGGCATAAAAAACATGTGGAAATGTAATGAACAATAATGTGGTTGCAAAGCTGGTGCAACAAGTATCATCTTCTTTAACAATTGAAACGCTTTTTTGTGCACCTTTGCCCACATAAAAGGAAGATCTTTCTTGGTTAAATGCATCAATGGCATAGAAATATTAGCAAAAAATCTGAGGTATGGAGCATGCCATTTAATCTAACCTACAAATATCATTACTTCTTTTACATTACTTGGAGATTTTGGTGTCTGAATAGTCTCCACCTTCTTTACATCTATTGCCATTCTTTCAATAGATATTACATGAACTAATAGAACTCCACTCTTTAGTACAAATACACTCTTATATGGATTCAACTAAAAAATAATCAACCATTGCTCTCATGAAATCCTAAAAATAAGGTTCATACACCTTATGTGGCACATAATTAAAGGAAGGTGCTCCATTATTTAGGAAAATGCTCATCATTGAGAAAACATATACACCAAATTGCATGATGAAAGTATTTTTGCGTTGAGCCTCTTAAGAGACACTAATCTGACTATATCCTAAAAAAACCATCAAGAAAACTATACATGTCATGATGAGCTACTACATCAAGTATTGCATTACAAACTGGCATAGGAAAAGGATCTCTTGTCATTGCTACATTGAGTTTCCTTAAATCCACACATATTGTCAACTTTTCATTCTTCTTAGGCACTACAATTGTTGTTTATAAATTAATTCCTTGCTAATGTAATTTTAAGTCTATGCCCTACAAATGTGAATATTCCCACATAGAGACATCCATATAATCTTTTAATAACTTAATTGGATCTTATTGAAGATGTTCTTTCAAATTCATGCTTACTTTTACTACCTTTGGGTTAGCTTCCATGGCCAAATTGAGTTCCTATAGATCATCCTCTTTAGCGCTATTAGAAATTTCAGATTTCTTGTTACAAATCGTCTCCGCCATCTATTTAACATCCCTTTCCTCTTGCTCCATTCTTGCCTTGGTTGAGATCTCTGATTTTTCCTCAAGCAATATCTCAATAATTTGCTTCATCAGAATCTTCTCTTGTTGTATTATACTTTCAACAGCCACTTTGAATACTAGAACAACATTTCGTTAGCTTTCAACATTTTGAACTTCATACTATTAGTGTTGAGTTTGTGCATGCTCTACCATCTGCATTGTGATGGTATTGTGCAGACACACACATATAGATCTCTCTCTTTCTCTCTCTATCACTATAAACACACTCATATTTTTTTTTCTCTCTCTCTCTCTCTCCAGATCTCACATCTTGGTAAGTGATGCAAGTACTCTTTCATCCTTTCTCTTTCTTTATGTTTTCTCTTTTCGTTGGTTTTGCAAGAGCTTTCTGGCATGGATTCTTTGGAGCCTGATGAGAGACAACATCGATTGGGCTTTGATGACAGCGATCCAGAACAATTACATCAATATAAGTGATTATTTTGTTCTCTATTAGAAATAGAGATAGAGAGATAGATGAAAGATAGTCTCCCCCTTCTAACATAGTTTCAAAGTCTTCTTCATATCCATCTTCATCAACCTCTACCAATCTTGCCTTTTCTTTATTCACTGATTGATGGGCTCAATCCATGCTTGAACTCCTTTGTATGCTTGGACCACTGATTTCCAAGCTATCTTGAAACCTAGCTTCATATCTTTTCTCTCCCTCTTCAATATCTTCATGCTACAATGCAATGTTGGAATCATACCATGGTTTGAGTTCATCAAACACTACATCTCTAGATACCTTTAACTCCTTTATATTAGAATTGTAGCACCTAAAACCTTTTTGCTCCATAGCATAACCAATAAACATACATCCTTCAACCCTTGCATCCATCTTACCTCTCAACTCTTGTGGCACATGTGAGTAGCATACACAACCAAAGATTCTAATGTGTGAAAAGTCTAGTTTCCTTCCACTCCATGCCTCTTTACGTTTCATATCATGTACCCTTGATGTGGGACACTGTTCATCAAGTACAGAGCAGTAGATACAAAATCTGCCCCTTATGTTAAAGGCACATTCATTTCATTTAACATAATCCTAGCCATTTCAGCAATATACCTATTCTTCCTCTCTGCCACCCCATTTTGTTGGGGAGTGTACTTGGAAGTGATTTGCCTCTTCATACCTTAGTCCTCTCTCCTTTTCAACTTGTGCCTTGAATCTTTTGAATACATCAAACACATCTGATTTTTGCTTTATACAATACAACCATACTTTTCTTGAGTAGTCATCTATGAAAGTTAAAAAGTACCTATTACCTGCAAGAGAGGGCTCTTTGGTTGGCGCCCACACATATGTGTACACAAGATCTAACACACCATGTGCTACATATCCACTCTTCTTCAAGTGCTTCCTAGTAGACTTGCCTAGTTGACAAGCTTCACACATCTCAGGCAACATTTGTAATGAAAAGTGTGGTAAACCTCTTACCAATTTCCTCTTCTCCATGTCCTTCAACCTTTGAATGTTGATGTGACCACAACTTTTATGCCACAAATCCAAATCTCCAATCTTCTGGTCACCATGGGTGATGAACATTGCCTTGTTGCTTTATCCTTTGCCAATGTCAAGGGTGATCAACCCTCCTTTCCTATTTCCTTTGCCTATCAGCTCATAGCCATTCCTTGGCTCTTCAATAAAACATCCTTTGTCATTGAACTTGACTTGGTATCCCTTCTCAACCATCTGTCCAACAGAGATTAAGTTCTTTGTAATAGTAGGAACATGCAATACCTTAAATAGTTCTTTTGCTTTCTGGTTGCCTTCAAGCTTCACATCTCCCATTTGTTGTATCTTATGCTCTGTATTGTCTCTTGTGTCCACAAAGCCTCTTTGTTTGGGTGCTTGAAGATTGTTGAAGTACTTCTTTTTACTTGACATGTGGTTACTACAACCACTATCTATATACCACATGTGGTTGACCTTCACTTTTATGCTTCATAGCTAACAAATGGTCATTTTATGAATTTGTTAAGGGGTTATCATAATTACCTTGCCCTTTGTAATTGTTCATCCCTTGGTTTTGCCAACAATCTTTGGCATAGTTTCCTTGATTCCCACAATTGAAGCATCCATTGGAGTTGGAGTAGGCTCAACCTCCATATCTTCCTCCTCTACCTCTTCCTCTTCCTCTTCCTCTTCCTCTTCCTCTTCCTCTTCCTCTTTATGATTGACCTTCATCTTGGCTTGATTGACTCCCTTGATAGCTTTGGTTGCCTTGTTGGTAGTTGCTTCTACCTTCTCCTCTTGAACCACCTCTGTTGCTCTTGCCTCTTCCTCCTTTGCCTACATAGAAGAGTTGGTCTTGGCTGCCCTTTGACTTATTGTCTCCATTGTTGAGCTCTTTAGTCACCATAAGAGAAGTAAGTTGCTCAAAAGATGGTAATGAATCCCTTACATGCACAGAGGTTGTGAATGCCTTCCACTTATCATCTTCTCTAAGCCCATTAAGTGTGTGGGCAACTAGGTCATCATCATCTAGAACACATCCTATTGAACCAAGTGCATCCGAGATCTGTTTTACTTTGAGTATGAAGTCATTAATGCTATGATTTGATGAATTCCTAAGGTTGTTAAGTTCATTCTTGAGCTGAATTTTTCTAGCCTTTGTAGAGGTAGATACAACCTTTCTAAACACTCCCAAACCTTCTTAGATATATCTAGGTCTTGGATATGACCTATCATGGAGCTTCTTATCTGTTGAGAAAGAATAAAGATCACTCTCCTATCCCGTTCTTCCCATTATCTAATGGATCTCATTTGATTCTAATTAGCTGTATGTGGATCTATGTATGGCTTCACCTCAGTACCACTAACCAACCCCCAAAGACCCTTTCCCATGAGGAAGTAGAGATTCTAAACTTCCAAGGTTGGTAATTGCTCTTTTCAAGCTTCTCAATCTCAGTATTATAGTCTCCAATTGTGTACGAGACTATATGTGGATACTAATACCTCCTTGGATTGTGATAGATGTGAGAAATAATTATATGTTACCTTCCCACAAGAGTCTCCACTTCTCATGAACTTTTGATGATGATAGAAGCAACCCTTTGATTCAAATCCTTCTTCAAATCTTTCTGATCTTTGCTTTAATCCTTCACTTTCAATCAACCTCAAGGCCTCCTTCTTGATTTCTTCAATGCTCAATGATGGTCTCTGACACCACTGATGGAATATGTCCACTCCTAGTTGCAACAGAAGAATGATAGGCCCTTCCTAAGACCAAAGAGTTCACTACCACAGTCCACCAAAAATTGAATTTCTCTCTGGAACTCAAGAGTCAACTTATGAAACTTTGCATACTAAAACTAGAATCTTTAAGCTTTCCAACAAGCCATATATCACTCAATTTGGAATATGTGACCTATGTAAACCTCCTTGTACAAGAGAGACCAAGATCAACCCAAACAGATAGCTATCACTTATGTGTACCTTTTCACACACATATGTTGGGGAATATGCAGAGATAGACCAAAGAGATTTCAATCTCAATATACAAAAGAATAAAGAACATTTGATACTTGGATAAAATTCAATAGGAAGTTTACAACAAGAGCTTTAAAAGGAGCTATCTTGTGCATTAAACGAACATCTATGCAAAGAGATATAGGCAATACAAAATCTTAGCCAAAGTGAAAACTTCAGCAAGTAGAGGGCTAGCTTAAACCTCAAGTGTACACTCCTAGTGAGAGCTTAAAGATGCACAAGTGAAGCTTGATGAGGCCACTACCTCTCATTGCTTATATAATGCTCTAAAAGTTGATGTAGAATTTGAATTCAAATCATGCCTCCAAAATTCCCCACTTTTCTCAATCAAGGTAGATGGAATCTTGAGCTAAAAAAGTCGTGGAAAATTGGTTGTAGAATTTACCAAAAAGTGAAATGATGTGGGAGTTGAGTTAAGCCTTGGTTCACACACATTTGAGCTTGTACATTTCTAACAGCTATAAGTTCACCTCATCATAAATGCACCCATGAAAGGATTGCACAGCGTCCCTCTAAGTCCTCCAACGGTGCAGCAAATCCATAAAACTATCCATAAGCTTCTTCAGTTCGCTTCGGAGGAAGACCCAATACCAACTCCTATAATAAATATGCAAAAGTTTAGATGGCATTCCAACCATATCTAGACCCAATATCCGTCGCTACCCAAATGTGACATTCCAATCGTATCTAGACATGTGGCCTTCGCATCTCGCTACTAAAGACATCCGTCAGGAGTATTTTTCTACGCATCATGAATCAATTCCCACCCCTTAGCATCTAACCATACAGGCTTTGTACAGTATGCTTTGAAAGCATCGTGAGCCTCGAACGGCCGATGAGACATCACCTCACATGTCATGTGTTGAGTCCACTCTAAGCTCACAATAGGATGCCTAGGTGTTGGCTGATACTCTTCATATATCGACTGTGTGATATAATTGTTGCAATCTTTATCCTATTCACCCTATTTTAACTCGACAGAATCTCCAAACTGTATGGAGCAAAGCTGTCGAATAATATGTTGCATGGACTTTCCGACCGCATCCATCCTTAGAGCTCCATCACATATGCGATATATCTTAGAGTCATCATGATCATGAGGTCCCCAAGGTGTACATCGAGATGCCATCTGATCCCATGTATGAATTAATATTAATCCTAAAACTTTATTTAGGATGTGTTTATGTGTCGAAACTCAAAAATCCTATTCTTGATATATATATATATATATATATATATATATATATATATATATATATATATATATATATATATATATATATATGTGTGTGTGTGTGTGTGTGTGTGTGTATATATATATATATATATATATATATATATATATATATATATATATAAACCCTAAAAATATAAAGATCTATTTTTAGATTTTTTTTGATGACTTCTATTTTGATGAATCATACTTTGAAACTGAGAAAGTGAAAGTTGTTAATAATTAGTTGGTGCATAAGGCCCAATTATGGTGGAATGTTTTGCGACATAGCACCTATCACCCCACCACATGGAAAGAACTTCAAGAAAAGATCAAGGAGTCCTTCCTTCCTCGTGAGTTTCACTTATATGCATGCCGATCATGGACAAATTTTCGATGTAAAGATGGAGATATTGTTTCTATCTATACTAAATGTTTTTGGCAACAATTATTACTTATTCATTTGCTAGAAATGATTCTTGAGGATACTTTGCAACAGAAGTATGAAGATGTTTTGGAGATGGGAATCAAAGCTAACCTCAACACTCTACGTCCCTAGACCCTATATGAAGCTATTTCTTTTGCACATGTTGTTGAGAAAGAGTTTCAATCCATCACCAAGTCCATTTTCTTATAACAAATTCGTGAATGACAACCACCAACCAAGCCTAGTTCACCTTTCAAGCGTCCCTTCACTAGTATTTCCTCTCCTACATTTGTGCGCCCACCTACTTTCCAATGCCCCCTACTTTCCAAGCCTAAACCATGAACCCACAAAACCTCCAACCCTTCAAACTACAACAATGATTGCTCAACAAAAGAGGCCCTATATCACTTGCTGACATTGTGGTAAGTTTGGTCATACTAAAACTAAACCATTCACTTGAGGAATCTCAATGGATTCATAAGACATCACTACCTCCACATTACGACTATTTGATTTCTGCTTATCATGCACAATCACATGAAATTCTCATTTTCTAGTTCCATGCATGTGTTTTTACATTGAACATGATTATGATTGCTCAGTGATGGGACATGTCGCTCGCCATCCATGTCTATTTTATTCCTATCAACTGAGGTCAATTGCTCGTCAATTCGGAGGCATGCTATACCTTATGGAATAATGGAATGTTAAATGGATTTTAATGCCTTGAGGTTTTTAATGTGTTCTGTGTTTTTATTTAGTAGGTGAAGATTCATGATGGTATGAACATGCATGGACTTATTCAAATTTTTTGGAGATATTTAGTAGAATATTCAAAAGATAGTAGTTTAGTTTTTTTTTGTAAAAATAATAGATCGCATTATAAAGCGATATTTTTACAAAAAAATAGTAGATTATGATTTTGTAAATAAAGTGGATTTTTGTAAAAAGTAGGCTTTCTGAAGCACTGCCATCATGTATCTTCTATTCAAGAAGTAATGAGAAATACCTATAAATACACATGCTCAGATAGACTTATCCACGAGAGTACATGGGGGGAGATTGTAACCAATCTAGTGATGATTCTCTTGTCTCTTTCTATTCTCTAAGTACCTTTGTGAGATTTTGTTTCTATAATATACTCTACATACATACGTCTACGAAATCTGAAGGGCGACATTTACAACATAAGATGTAGAAATTGTAAGAAGAGGCAATCGATCAAGCACAAATGTTGTAAAGGATTTTGGTTTAGTAATAGAAATTGGGCTTAGATGAAATTCCAAGTACGTAAATGGATTAGGAATGAGCTCTATCATAGTATCTAAGTATCATCCTACAATGAAAAGAATGACGCTTGTTATAAGATCACTAAATGTCAAAAGTATTTTCACCATATTAGGTCCCAATCTTAATCTAGCTCGAGAGCCATATAGGGTTCTTGGGATATACCATGGAAATGTTGTATCCAACAATGTGGTATTATGGAAACACTTTCTCATTATATCTCATAAGAATATGGTGCAAAGCTTGCAAGTTAGTCCCTCTTCTCTACTATAAAGATACCTCCCCGACTTCTTTTTATTCATCAACGACATCCCTATGTTTTCTTTATCATCCTTGCATTCATCCTCTCCTTTAGCCCCTCGACATGTTTATCACCACTTTTGCCTTCAATCACATTATCTTGAGGGTTACAACTATCACGAATGGAGTTCTTTTTGTTTGAAGTTCTTCCTTTTTGAAGGTCACTCTTCTTTGCATCTTCAATAGCCTTATCTACATGAGGAATTTTGTGGTATTCTCATTAGTGTTGTATTGATCTCCAAGGTAGAGAGCCATCTAGTGCTAGGCATCTATAGATTCCCAAGTGTCTTTTGATTTAGATTAATTTTCAAAACCTTTTAAACCATCTTCCTAGCTTAAAATGGTACATATGGATCACTTTGATTGTCAATTTGAAACTCGTGTTTTTTTTGTATCATCATTTTATCACATAAAAATATTACTTATAAAAAGTCATCTATAAAATTTGTTGATGATAGATGTACAATTCAGATCTATCAAATGGTGATGTCATTATTGCTTCTAGAATTTTATGTTGTAGGTTGTATAAGCTCATAGGCTATGAGAAATCTGTGATGATTAAGCATGTGTAGTACATGATTCTCAAGCTTTATCAGATGCAAAGCTTTTGCGTGCATGCCTTGGTCGTCTAGATTTTTCTAGTTTGCTACGCCTATAGAAATCTCAAATGGTGTCCTCTCAACCCAAATTTGAGGCACCTAGTAAACATGTATGTGAAGGATATATTTTGGGCAAAATGCAGCGTTCCTCCTTCCCAAAAGATGGTTCATTTGGAGCTACTCAGGAATTGTAGCTTGTTCATCGTGATGTCTGTGGTCCTATGCAAACACCTTCTTTTGGTAACTACCTTTACTTCGTGATGGGCAAAATGTTGGATTTAAACAATAACTTGTGCACCGATTGTTATTTCGATGTCTGTCGTTTTCTTACTTTGTAATGTGTATTCCTCACTGCATGCATGACACGAAGTGTATGATTCCATGCTAATAATCCCCGACATTATTGTGTGTGCGCACTAGTTCATTATATCACAAGTGACCACCTATTCCTAGTCACCTGTACAAGGTCACATGTCTCCATGGACTATGCAAAATTAATAGATTTTTTCTTACTACATAAGCTTCATTTACCTTTGCCTTTTTGACTAGCTACGGAAGCTTGATCTACAATTTGCATAATTGAATTATTCTGGTTGACTCATCTTCATCTAACAAAACAAAGACTTACTCCTAAAATGCTTAAGCATCTGGATATCCTTTCATCATCAATCTAAGAGTAGAAAAAAAAACTCTGATATGAATCTACGAGATCATTATGAACAGTTTGCACAAGCATCTAGCAAGACATTATGAGTGGAAATAAACTCCTTCACATCTTTATTCTTTTTCAAAAACATATCCATACCTATGCTAACTGTCCAAATGTTTTCAAAGGTAAGCACCATGAGCCTTATAAGTGTATCCCATGTATCCTTTGTTATCTTGCAAGGGAGAATATGAGGGATAATGGCATGTTTGATAGAAAAAGCTATCAATGCATGTGCGTGAGAATCATTTCCATCCCAACAAAGATCCTCTATAGTAGGTGCAACAATAGCCGCACTATATCCATGATACTGAAGGTCATCATCTTCAATGCGATCTATATCAAATACTCTATTTAAAGGTTAGTATGAATGTTTTCAACACCTATGTAGCTCAGTGATGAGTAGCACCTCCTTTAATGTCAATCCGGGAAGACGTGAGGATGGTATGATGACCTCGAGCAAGTGAAGGCACAAGTGCGTGAGTGAGAAGCACACTAACATGCACACACATACACACACACGTGCACACAAGGCAAGAACAAAGAGAGAGACAATGGAGTGCTTTTAGATTACTTCAAAAGTGCTCATACAAGTTCAATTCTATTACAAGTTAACCTCAAAAATGAGCTCTCTAGCTCTATTTATAGTTTTTTACTAGGTTTTGGCCGTGTCCAGACCTAGTGTCCGGCCTAGTTAAACATTAGGTTCTAGGTCCTATTTGAAGGCTCAAATGGAGTCTAAAAATATGAAAACTGGTAGGTAGCTTCTTCTATTGCTCCTCAAGCTCAAGGACTCCTTGGCTTGCACAAAATGGAGCTACAAAAATATGAAATGGTATTTACAATGGCTTTTAGTGATGAAAATCACTATTTTAGTAGGGATTTCCTCTAACGATTTGACATACACATCTTCGAGCTCCCTTCTTGCTCCTTCTCCTTGTGTGTCCACCTCTTGGATATGCTTTAGCTTCATGCAAAATTAATGGCCTACTTGCCAGATCTTCGTTGACTACCTTGTCGGCTTGTGCCTTCTCTCCGCTCTGGCTCCCTTCTTTGACTTCCTTGTCTTGTGAGTCCTTGTGTGCCTTGACTGCTGCCAACACCCCCCCCTCTCTCGCATCTATCGTCCGTGAGAGACCCTTGTCTAGCTGAGCATTGAACATAGTAGTGAACCACATCTGAAGCAAGGTGGTGTTCTTCTAATCGTAGCCCCCGTGCTAAGTCTGTTAGCAATGCATCCCAATTTAGTGGACCACGGACGTCTGGATGTGGCACCCGCAAATTATCTGAATGAATGGTTCTCTCCACAATGAATAAGTGGAGGAGATGTGAGGGCTTGAGTACAAATATTTCTGAGTGATATTCCGAGAACCCTGTTATGAACATCTCCTCGAAGGTCTGCTTGAAACAAGCTGGTAGGTATTTTATTCTGGCGTACCAGGCATATATTACTTCTATTGAGGGGGTGGTGCTCATGTCATATACCAGATCTAGGTTGCCTGCAATGAAGCCAACTCCTAAGAAATGGGGGTCTTTGATGTTTTTGAATGTCTTGAATGTGATCAGCATTAATTCAAAGATCTTTATGCACATCTGTGCCATCACGTCAGGGGTGTTCTGTAGTCAAAGGCTCTAGTGACGGATGGTAGAAATCATATAAGCAACGGAAGGAGGGCCTTGTGGAGGTGCTAGATAGACATAATTCAACCACCTTGCGCAGCCTTTGACATTCTTGACGGCAATGGAAAACTCAGGCCAGGTTCGTCTGCGGAGGACAGGAATGTAACAGGGATTATATTTGATAAATAGCGGCATGTTATTCCAGGTACAAACCATTTCGGGATAGGTCAAAAGGAGACGGATCCTCTAGGGGGGTTGATGAATGGATCCTTTTTTCGCACTCTCAGGGATATCATCGGGCCCAAATTGTGTGGCAAAGATGGGGGCCTTGCCACATTGTGGTTGGATCTCTGCGTTGTAATCTGCCAAGAGTACACAATATGGCACATACTGATCATCGTTGGTGCCTATCCATCTGTGATGAGACATACTTCGAAAACATTCTGATTTTATGATAGCGTCTTCTAATTTGGCCAGCGATTGGATTTGGGTTGCCACTCGCTCTTCGTGGGTTTAGGTGTCTTTTCAAGTGTCTGAAGCCATTCAAGTGCTTCCACTTCCAAGGTGTCCATTCCTTCTGAGGTTTGCTGACCTCCTGGCATCGGCATAGGAACGTATGGTTCCTCATACGAATCATCCACCTCAATGGGTACCAATTCTTCTGGCTCTGGTTCTATAACTAGAGAGGGTTGTCTTTCATATTCCAGTAACTTCTTCTGCAATTCTGCCACCTACTCCGTTAATGCCTTTACCTCTTCTGAAGTCGAGGTTGATTGTACGACCTGCGGTTGTTCTTCCTGTTCCCTAATCTGGCGGCGCAGTGCGTCTCGTTCCTTTTCTAAATCATCATGGGCGTCTAACAGATCCACATAGCTTCCCAAAATTGTCTTCATTGTATCTGAGGGGACTACTTTAAACTGCTCTGGGTTGATCTCATGTGGAGAGCCTTCCATTGCGACTTTCAGGTTTTCCTCGTTTTGCTTCTGTAGATGCTTGTTTTCTTCAAGGGCGGTAGCCATATGTTTTCTGAGTAGAGTCAAAGTACGCCGTACCCGTAGATTATCTGTTTGGTAGACTTCAAGCAAAGCTTCGAGTTGTTTGACACCAGGCAACTGTGATGATTGGGGTGTCTCTAGGAGGGTTTGATGAGCCTACTCGAGTGTGGTGTAGCATTGGTTGAGGTCTGCATTTTCATCTTCTATAGTGGTAAGCCGTATCTGTAGTTGTTGGTGATTCGTAGTCAATTGACGATGACGGTCTTCGAGAGCCTGATACTCACTCTGAAGTTGATACACACATTGATGTAACGCCATGAATATACTATTTACATTAAATGATGCAGAGAAAGATGAAGATGCAGGGGGAATGGGGAAGGGAGTCGTGAATGATGTGGAGTCAAGTGGTGATGTGGGTGGAGGGGGTATGAGAGATTGAGGATGCGTAGGGGGAGGGAGTGGTGCTGTGGCTGGTGATGTTTCCATGGTGTCGAATGTGTGTGTGACCGTGTAGATGGGGATAGTGGGTGGGGTGGAGGTGACGTTAGTGAATAGTGTTGTGAAAGTGGGCATGGTAACTCCTCCGAATTGGATGTCGGGAGAGAGAGGAATTCCCATGACACATGTGGTAACGGTGGAAGTGGTGTGGGTAGTGTCATGTGCTGAAGTGAATTGTGTAGTGAGAGGGGGGGAGGGTGGTGAGAGTGGTGTCGCCTGATGTTCTTCTGTTTGTGTAGTGTCTCTTGCTACCGATACATTCATGTGAAGCTGCTTGCCGGAGCGCATAGGACGGGTAGGTACTCGTTTTTCAAATCGGTGAATATAAGCCATAGCTACATGAATGGCTTCATCTAGCCCCACTGCGTCCGCATGCAAGTTGGATTCAATGAACATTTCATCTACACCTTCCTTTGCCAACAGTTGGCTCATGAGCACCTTGCCTGATTCGAGTGACATTGTATGCTGTTCCTTGACTAGCTTCATGGTTTGATACAATCTTTTTATTTGTGCCGAATATGCTGGGGCACTTGCTAGCTCTGAAAGTTCGTCATATTCTTGATCATGTTCTTCATTTGCTTCTTCTTCTTCTGTCTCTTCTTCATCTTCTTCGACTTCTACTACTTCCGGTTGGGTCGGGGCTGAAGTTGTCATGGTGGGTTGTGGTTCGTGGGTCTGCTCTGCTTCCGTTTCGAGGGTAGATTTGTAGATCAGCCTAGCAATTTCTTCATCCGTGAGATCATTGAGGGTGTAGCCCTGTGGAAATTCCAAGTCTGATGCAATTGGGGGAAACACCAGATTGGGTCCTTCTGCACTTGGCCTGGGTATTCGAATAGTAAATGGTCGAACGCGTCACATTGTGGAGGGGTAACTTCTGGGGTAGTAGTGGCTCCCCTTGCTTGGGCACACGGTAATTGGACTGTGCCTCTCATTTTCTTTGAGGGAGGACCCGCTGTTGATAGCCGTCTTTGAAATTCTTGGGCCCTGGACCATACTAGTGCTCTTTGAATAGGCACGTCATATGCTAAGCACCTGTAAATTATTCTTGTCAGAGCACAACACCCATGAAGTACGTTCTTATTCCACCGTTGATGGGCTAAACCAATGAGCATGTTTCCCCACTTGAGAAGTGTGTCCCTGAGGAGGGTCCTGAATAGGGAGCACATGCACCGCCTGAAGTTCTTGAGGCCTCTCGGTGAGTTGTGGTTCAAGAAGGAGGGTTTCAATATCCACAATCTGGGCGCTAGACCCTGCGTGGGAACTGGTGCCTCCTGCTTCTACCATGTTGTTGCTTGCTTGCTGGTTCTGTGAGAATATAGAATCATGCGTTAACATTGTAATGGACAAGATAGCACAATTTTTGTCCCCGTTGCAACATTAACATGAGGTGAGTATTGGGTTAGTGGGTTAGTGAGTGCTCGAGGATTGTGTTTGTAGTTAATGAACAAATAGTCCTATGAGCTAAGTGAAAAGGTGCAGTGTGAGAGTGATGTAGTTAGCAAGTGGAGATGAATTTACAAATGGGGGTCGGGGGGATTATTACAAGTTTTCGGCTGCCAAACAGAGTGGATGGCTTTCAGTTTTGGTTTTGTGGAGACTCTAGAGGGCTTTATGAGTATGTCTGCTTGGAAATGAGGCTTTTTAGGGACCCATTTACAAGTGAGTCTGTTCGTGCTCATGGGCGAATATGTGTTCGTGCGTGTTAAATAAGAGTGGGTATCTATTGTTTGCGTGAGTGAACCGTGTTGTACAGGGTGTGATCTCTGTGTAGCTATTTGAGCCTGCAAGCAAGCCTTAGGCACCCAAATTTGTTGTGATTGTGGGCCCGCCTTCATTGACTACTTGGGTACCCAAATAGACTTCCCTTTCGCAGAAGAATTTTTGAAAGACCTCTTATTAGTGTCGTGTTGTTGATTACTAATAAGAAGTTTAGCCCGTGTTGTTGGCTTGATCGCAACCGGATGCCCGCCTTTCTGCACCCACACTTGTTTCAATGGCTGAGACATCTTACTTCGCACATTCGTTTGGCCTCCAGCATAGGTAGTACTCTGCTCCTTCTGTGTTTGATCTACCTTTGGTTGCTGCATCCCTCTGGCCTTTGGAAAAGAAGGGAGTTCCATTGCATCCTTGATTTCTTTTTTGGGATCATCATTCCTCTGCATCACATAGTTTTGGACAAGAATAGCATGGTCATCTTCATGTGTACTCGTGGAAGGACCAGGAGTGTGTGCCTTGCCTAGTTCCTTGAGTGCTTCATTTTCTAATTCAACTGTAATTCGACTCTGATTTACCCATGCCTGAAGAATTCCACTTCTTAGGTTTAGGTTGACGGCATGATCATAGATCCAGTCCTGACCCAAGACAAGAGGCTCAGTGAGGTCCTCATCTTGACACACTAGCACTTTAATTTTCATTAATTCTTCTTGAATGTAGAGGGGAAGTTCCACCTCGCCCATGCAAGGGGTTTCCACGCCTCCTAATCCTATGAGATACGCTTCCACAAGATTGACATTTAAATTCAATTCTCGACAGTGAGAAAGTTTAACAGCACTAGTGGATGCACGTGAGTCAATCAAGGCCCTTACAGTCCTTGCACACTTTCCTTGTCCTATCTCGAAGGTAATAAAAGGACGTCGATCCACTATTCTGTGGGAACTTACACCTGATACTTCGCACATAGCCATATGATATCCTCGGTCTGCATACGCCTCTCTCCTGGGCTGATCTCTACCCTGCCTTCTCAACCTCATCCTTTGGATGCGTTCTAAAGCTTCTACTTGTGCCTCTTCTCGAATTCGCTTTTCTTCTTCCTTGTGTTTCTTGGCAGTGTTGAGTCGATTTAGCATCTCATTAGTCATGGGTTCTTGATACAACTTGACTCTGCATCCACTGATGTAGCTCGGAAGAATATCGCCTTCTAAGGTGGCCAGTTGTACTGCTCCACTCGTTGAGATCCTATTTATGATCATAGGTCCATAGCCACGTTTCTCTAATTTTCTTGCATGTTGCTTCAATGTGTAGACTAAAACTAAATCTCCTGCCTTCAAGCCTTTATCCTTAACGTGGGCATCAAAGTATCCCTTCTGTCTTTTCTTAGCTACATAGATTCCTGCTGCCGCTCTTGGTCTTGTTTCACCTAGTTGTTCCAGATCCAAAATTCTCGAAGAGAGTTCATGACCCGTCCACTCATGCTCCTGGGCTACTTTTAATGTAGGTATCAAGAAGTCCAAGGGTAGCATTGCATTTTGGCCAAATACCATCTGAAAGGGTGTGGCTCGGAGTACCGTTTCATAGGCAACGCGGTATGCCCAAACAACATGATGTAACTGTTTGTCCCAATCAGAGCATTTATTATTCACTAGTTTGGTCAACACATTGCACAGAATCTTATTTGTGCTTTCGGCTTGCCCGTTAGCTTTTGGATGATAGGGGGCTGACTTTTTGTGTATAGCCAAGAATTCTTGGAGAAGATTTTCAATAACTTCATTCAAGAAGTGAGTGCCTCTATCACTAACTAGCTCTATAGGTAGCCTGTATCTTGTGAATACATTCTCAAATAAGAACTTGGTTGTAGTTTGCGCATCGTTCTTCGTGGTAGCCTTCACTTCTACCCACTTGGTTAGATAATCCGTGGCCACAATAATGTATTCAGCATGTGAACCCTTAGCTGGGGGTTTAATAGGACCTACAAAGTCTATTCCCCACTTAGAGAATGCTCGTCCACCCATCATAGGTTTCAAAGGCATCTCGTCCTTACGTATAGGATACTGAGTTCTCTGACAAACATCACACTGTTTCACATAGGTATGTGCATCCATGTGAAGTGTTGGCCACCAAAGACCTACAAATAGTATAGCCTTAATCACTCGCTCTGGTCCAAAATGTCCTCCTGCTACACCTTGGTGAGCAGTTTCCAAGATCTTGAGATATTCACTCTCATGGACACATAGTCTCAGGTAACCATCTTTACCACACTTGTATAAATTATCACCAATGAGTGAGTAATCTAGGGCTTCTTGTTCTAAACTTCTTCTCCTCGCCAAGGTCATATCTTGAGGGAATGTGTTCATCCTCAGGAAGGCTACTAGTGGTTCACTCCAATCTGGCACTATGGACACTTGATAAAGAGTGGCGTGTTCCACAAGTGGTTTAGTGCAACAGATAGGGCATTCCTTGCACAACTTATGAACATCTGCTTCCATAGTTGGCCAGTGCACTCCAAGTCTACTTAATGTTTGTAAGGTTCTTTGCTTTGAGTAGTGTTGCTCTAGTGCACCTACATGTGCTAATTGCAACCATTTAGAATACTCATCTTCTTCCACACAACAGGCTAATATCTCTTGATCCGTATGCTTGTACATGCTTCCAGCCATGATCTGGTATTTGTGGGCTTTTAATATCTCTCTATCTTGTGTGTTTATTACTGGATGGTTAGGCCCATATGTAAACACTGGCACCAATGGTTTAGACCACTGAGGTATGACTTCCAAATTAAACAAGTAAGCATCATGAAGATCATCTGATACTCCTTGTGGGGCCTCTCCTGATGTGAGCCTTGAGAGATGGTCTACTCTCAAATGAGTTTTGCCTTTCCTCACCACTACCTCAAAATCGTATTCCATTAGTAAGAGAAACCATCTTACTAACCTATTTGTATTGCAAGGTTTGTTTACCAAGTACAACAATGCCTGATGATGAGTAAAAAATTTAAACTTATTTGCAAGCAAATAGTGTCTAAACTCTTTAACTGCATAGACCATGCCTAATCCTTGTCTCTCCGTAGTGGTATAATTTTGTTCAGCTGCATTCAACTGTCTACTAGCATAGGCGATTGGAAGGCCCATATTACCTTCACCAGTAGGTTGGGCGAGTACACATCCAATAGCATAATTGGATGCATCCACGTGAACATGAAATGGCTTACTCCAATCTGGTGTGGTCAAGATTGGTGCTGAACACAATCTTCTTTTGAGCTCGTTGAAAGAATTTTCACATTCATCAGTCCACTCAAAGTTAGTCAAAAGTCCATACAGAGGCTTTGCTATGATGGCATACATGTGTATGAACCGTTGGTAATATCCACAATGCCCCATGAAAGCTTGTACTTCCTTGACGTTCTTTGGCCTAGGTAACTCTGCTATGGCTCTCACTTTCTCTTCATCAGTGGATATGCCATTCTTTGACACTATGTGCCCTAGAATCTTGCCTTGTCTGACCATGAAAACGCACTTTTCTAGGTTCAAGAAGACTTGATATTCTCTGCATTTGTCAAAGATTTGTTTGAGTTCAGGTATATGTGTTTCTCTAATGTTGGAATGAGCACAGAGGTCATCAACATAGACGTCTAAGTTCTTCCTCAAGAACTCTTTGAACACATGACACATCACCGCTGGAAGGTAGCAGGTGCATTGGTAAGCCCAAATGGCATTACTCTAAAGGCAAATATGCCCCACTCTGTGGCAAAGGCCGTCTTATGTTGATCTTCTGGAGCAATGGCTACTTGATTGTAGCTAGAAAACCCATCAAGGAAGCTGTACACTTCCTTGCGTGCTACTCTTTCTAGTAGATGCTTGGTAATTGGAAGTGGATAGTTATCTCGAATACTGGCAGCATTAACCTTCCTCAAATTAATGAACACACGTAGCTTCCCATTCTTCTTGGGCACTACTACAATGGGGGATACCCACTCGGTGTTCTCAATTTCATATATAAATCCACCTTCTACCAGACGATCTATCTCTTCTTTGATCTTGGCAGCATAATTATCATTGTATGTGTAGGGCTTCTGCTTAGAGGTTTTGGCCTCTGAGGTCATGGGGATTGTGTGTGAGCATATGTCAGGATCTACGCCTTTCAAATCCTTGTAACTCCAAGCGAATACGTCTCTGTATTCTCTTAGCAAGGCAATCAACTCTTGCTCTTCTTCTTCCGTCAGATCATGTCCTATGTAAGTGCATCTCTCTTCTCCTTCTTCTATGGCTACCACTATTTTCTTGGTGGTTTCTTTGTTATCATAGGCCTCCCCTGATTGCGCCTCTCGTTTAGGCATTCTTATCACGACTCTCCTATCATCTATTTCATACTTCTTAAAGTTTTCAGGGACCTCAAACAAAGATTCTTCCTCTTCTGGTGTGACTTCTCTCTTCTTCCTTTTCTTGCCCTCACTCTTGGCCGTTACTTGTGTGGTTAACCTTACATCATTTGTGAGCTCTCAGTGTCTCTGAAGGTGAGCTTCAACTTCATAGAAGTATTCCTCATCTGATGCAAATGGTGGGTCCATAATGATTGACTCTAAGTCGGAGTCACTTGCATCCTCAAATGCATCAGGGCTAGGTTCGCACTCTTCTAAAACTACATCTCCCATGATTGGCTCTATGGAGAAGACTGAAATGTCATAGCCATCCTCATCACAGTGGGGTGTCCATTGTTCTTCATTGATGGCTACATCCATTGTTGCTAAAATTTCTGCCCAACCATGAGGTTCAAACTATTCGTCAGGAAATACGACAGGTGCATAGGCTGGGTCTTGAATTGATCTATGTGTTTCCTTTGCACCTAGTTCTCTTGCTTTTTCTCTCTTCTCCTCTTCTACTGCCACTTTGCACATCCATAGGTGGGTGTCTTCATGCATCCATGAGGATCCTGATCCTATGGAATGCACTAACTCAGTGTCATCTTTGGTTCTATGGATGGGGTTCCATTGAATGGGGGGTACATCCCTATGAGAGTAATCTTTGATATTCACCTTGGTGGTAACACCTTAATGTTGCAAATACAAGGAATTGGTTCCCCAATCCTGTACCACTTGCAACTGCCCCATAAATGGCCTTCCCAAAATCATCTCATAGGCCTAGTTCTTGCTAAAGTCACAGATAGCAAATGTGTGATCAAACTCTACACCACACGTAGTGAGAGTTATTCCTTCTAACAGCCCTAAGGGTCTCTCTATGTGACCATCAGCCATCTGCAATTTCATCCTCGTGGGCCTGAGTACTCGCTTGCCCCAACGCTTCCATAGGGAAGTGGTAGCAATTGCAACCCCTACACCAGAGTCCAGAATTGCCTTGGTTGTGTATCCCTGATGGGTAATGGGAAGATAAGTGTTTCCCTCTTCGCCTTCACTCATATCTCCTATCTTGTCTAGAGGTATCTTTGGCACAGTTCTATGAGATCCCACCTGGGAACGAGGTTTAGCTACTTCTGGCACTTGTTTGGCTACATGTTTCCATCGTTCTGGTCTTACCTTGAGTAATTCTTATAAAGTAAGATTGCACTGCACTTTAGTGTTCTTTACTACCTCCATATTCCTAGGTATGACTAAGTCTTCATTTCGTACCATGACCGTGGGTGTTCTCATACAAGTGGACTTGGCTTCCCATGGGCCTGTGAAGTGGGGTAATTCATGTAAAGAATTAGACTCAAAGTCTAATCTCTCCTGAGATTGTGCACTCTCGTGCTCTCCATAAATGGAGGGAATATCTTGTGGGAATTGATGATGCGCATCATCCACAAGTTCAATGGGAGGAGGGGCTTCACTCTCTTTTGCCCATTTTTCTTCTTGAATCTCTCGTAGGAATTCTGGCGTGTACATATTCATAGACGATGTGTCTGGTTCGGTGGAGTTAGGCACATAGGCTTCCTGGGCAGGAAGGCTTAGCCTTTCACTTGGCTTGTCCTTATGTTGAGAGGCGGGTTCCTTTTCCGATTGTGCAACTAGCCTCTCCAATCTTTCTAGCAGTCCATCAAAGTGCAACTACGTCTTAGTGGAACTAGAGATATTAAAGAGACAACTGGCTTCAAACATGGTTTGAGCCAATTCCACCATCTTAGCACAAAGCTTGGTTCTTTCTATCTCTAGGTCAGCTCTAGGGTAGTATTTATCATGATCTGTCACATTTGGCCCTTGTTGGATTCTGGCCTGATATGCCTTGAGCATCATGTCTATGTCTTTCGGAGTGGGGTCAGCTAGAACTGATCCTACTCTAGGGGGTGGTGGAATGGTATGAGGTGGATTGAATGATGGTGGATTAGATGGTGATAGGGATGAAGGTGGTGGTGGTATGTGAGAGTTTGTTTGAGAGGTGAGCTCAACAATTTTGGCTTTTGTTTCCCTTATACTTTCTTCTAATTCACTCATCTTTTTAGCCCATTGTCTTTTCATCCTCTCTCTGCTATCTCTCCATTCTCTCGTCCGTTTCTTGGCTATGCTCTCTGTTTCACTAACCTCAGCACTCTTTTCTTGGCCTACCCCTTGGTTCTGCTGCAGTGCTTGAGCTCTGGTGACCACTTGCACTGGTGCAGTGGAAGTTACACTTCCTCTAGAGTCTACTACTAACCCAATAACATTGATAGGAGTGATTTTTGGCATATTATGGGGGTTCTTTGGGCAATCTCGTAAGAGATGCTCCTTTCTGCAATCTTGACAAAAGCCCTGAATTGTCACTGGTTGGGGTTGTGTAGGTGCAGGCAGGGGGCAATCACGTATGAGGTGATCTCCCTGACATTTGTAGCATGATCCTCTAGGGAATGGGGGTCTTACTTGACTGGGTTGAGGTCTAGGGTTGGGATTAGTGTACATGATATTTGAATACTCTGGATCCCAACTTGGTTCACTCGGTTCTTCACTATAGTAGGATTCACCATGTTCAAGAGATTGCATATAGTAAGCTTGGGGGCTATCAATGTGAGTAGAATCAAAGCTATGATCACTCGGGTCACTTTCTGAAAGCAATGGTGTTACTGGCACTATGGCTCTATTCAGGTTCTCTTCTGCAGCTGCATACTTTACTAGGATCACATTGGTTGGTGTAGGAGGTTGTTGAGCTAACACAGGCTGAGGTCTTTGCTGGGTCTAATATTGTGGTTGGTAGGTTTGCTGAGGCCTAGTATACTGTTGTGGTGGATACTGGTTCTGGTATCTTCCTTGTTGAGGGTATGGCTGAGGGTAGGTTTGCCTAACTGCTTGCTTATTGTATGGGCAATCTTGCGGAGTGTGATTAGTGTATCTCCGTTCTATGGTGCAGTATTGGCTACTAGGATTCACTTGGGGTTGAGCCATAATGGGGCATACATTCGCCATATGGTCACCTCCACAAGTGTAACATCTTTTCACAAGGGCAAATCTTGGGATTTGTTTGCTCCAGACACCTAATTTCTGAGCTACCTTCTCTGCTAATTCCTCAATAGATGTGGATTGTGTGGAAGAGAGGCTAGAAGCACTATCTGAATCTTTGTAGATTTTGGAGAGCTCTAACTCTTCCCCTAGGTTATCCTCTATGTCGATGCACATGCATACACACTCTTCTATGGTCCTAGGGTCTTTTAAGTACACATATGTTGGCAGCAGTCAGGGAACCGAAGGAGCCACAAGACGAAGAGAGTCAGAGCGAAGGGATAGCACAAGCAGACATGGCAGTCAAAGAAGATCTGGCAAATAGGCCAATAAGTTTCCTCATGAAGAAGCAAGTATGAGCATTCACGCAAATCTAGCACTTAGGCAACCCTTTAACTTTTCAAAAACCCTTACACCAATTAAAAGTGATTTTCATCACTAAACACTATTGTAAATACCATTTCATATTTTTGTAGCTCCATTTTGTGCAAGCCAAGGAGTCCTTGAGCTTGAGGAGCTTTAGAAGTATCTACCTGCCAATTTTCGTAATTTTTAGATCTCGTTTGAGCCCTCAAATAAGCCCTGGAACCTAATTTTTAACTAGGCCGGACACTAGGTCTGAATAGGGCCAAAGCTAGTCAAAAACTATAAAAGGAGCTAGAGAGCTCATTTTTGAGGCTAGATTGTAATTGAAACGAACTTGTAAGAGCTTTTTGAAAGTAATCTAAGAACTCCATTGCTTCTCCCTCTTTGTCTTGCCGTGTGTGCGCGTGTGTGTGTATGTGTGTGCATGTTTGTGTGCTTCTCACTCACGCATTTGTGCCGCCACTTGCTCGAGGTCTTTATACCATCCTCACGTCTTCCCGGATTGACATTAAAGGAGGTGCTACTCATCACTGAGCTACACCAAATTTTGGCGCCGTTGCCGGGGATCGAGCCTTGAGGACGAGCGTGTGATGGTAAGACGTAGAGAGGACGCGTTGGAATGGTAAGTAGTTGGTGAATTTCTGATTTTTCTCCATCTCCATCTCCATCTTCACCTCCATCTTCATCTTCACCTCCCTCTCCATCTCCACCTCCACCTCCTTCTCCACTACATATTCCCTCTTCCTTGTCATTTCCCTCATTTGTTGTGTGCGAGTTTGAGAGAGAGCGAGCGTGTGTGTTCTTGTTTTGTGTGTTTTTTGCATGTTTCTTGCAGGTGGCAGTTCCATCATCATCTCCAGTAAGCTCAGCAGGTACAGAATCTGTCTGCACAGTCCCCGAGGCGTTGAGCTCGAGCTATCGCGACACTCCGAAAATTTCACCCAATCACGATTCTGAGTGCACCACGACACTGCGCAGGCCTAGAGCTCCCAGGATCACTAGACAGAACAGAAAAATTCACCATATCCCGAGGTATCGCGACACCTCACGACCTATCCCGACACTCACGAGCTATCGCGACACCTCACGAGCTATCGCGACACCTCACGACCTATCGCGACACCTCACGAGCTATAGCGACACTTCGACCTATCGCGACACCTCACGAGCTATCGCGACACTTCGACCTATCACGACACTCACGAGCTATCGCGACACCTCACAAGCTATTGCGACACCTCACGACCTATCGCAACACCTCACGAGCTATCGCGACACTTCGACCTATCGTGACACCTCACGAGCTATCGCGACACTTCAACCTATCACGACACTCACGAGCTATCGCAACACCTCACGAGCTATCGCGACACTTCACCACCTATCGCGACACTTCGACCTATCGCGACACCTCACGAGCTATCGCGACACCTCACGAGCTATCGCGACACTTCACCACCTATCACGACACTTCGACCTATCGCGACACTTCACGACCTATCGCGACACCTCGACCTATCGCGACACCTCACGAGCTATCGCGACACTTCCACCTATCGCGACACCTCGACCCGACCTATCGCGATACACGGCCTTTAACGCATGAAAATTTAGGGTTATTTTTTGAGTGATTGGAAGGGTAGTTGAGCTTAATTTTAGGCACCTTGGTATAACTTTAGAACCTTGGAAGTGGGCAAAAGGCCTAGAAACCAGAGAGGGATCTCCTGAACCCTGAGAGCCTGTTTTGACCCTTTAGTGCCTGAATGGTCATAACTTGACCATACGAACTCCGATTGATGAGATTTTGGTCTCGTTGGAAAGCTCGTTGAGAATCCTACGTGGAGTTTTAGAACATGCATTTTTAAGTTGACCTTTAGGTGGAACTAAGTGGTCCTCAGATTCAGGGGGTACAGTGAGTTACTCCAGGGGGACTAAAATTATTGATGTGTGTCTTTCAATTACTTGTGGTAATAGAGCTATACTAACGGGTGAGCTTTTGCAGGAACATTGTGTGCACTCAAGGCAATCCAAAGCAAGCTAGCAAGGGTGAGTACCAAGCTTGGGAGAAGGCTTCCTGGGCTTGTGTAGCAGTCTGGTCAACCAGCTACTTGAGGTTGGAAGATCTCTCAACCCTCCTTTGTCAATTCCTAGCCAAGGCTAAGTACGACTTAGGTGTGGTAATTAATTAAGGCAACGTTAGGCACGAAGCAAGTCCAAGAGTATTAATCAACCAAGTGCAAGAAGTAAATAGGAATTAAGTGCGAAAACCCTAAGGGACAAAAGGTAAACTGGAATCGTTCACTTATCAAGTGCGGAAATTCACTTAAGTACTCCTGACGACGCGATTTCAGACAAGACCATAAACATAATATTCAACTCAAAAGAACAAAGTGATTGGTGCAAAATTAACCTGCAACGAGAGTGTGCTTGGGTCCAAGGGGGTAGATAAATCAGGCATATGAACCTTAGATCAGGCAGACACTTAGGCCGAGACAGACAAAGCCTCAGACAAGACCATACAAGACTCAATTAGAATATATCAGGACGAATCGTCTAGGTGCTCGCATCTACGAAGACGGGCTGAGAAGATCGGTGGTCCAGATTAAGAACCCCGATCAACCCCATGGATTAGACCACCCAGTAGTCAAGTTTGAGAATGGAGCATACCTAGATAAAGAGGGGACTATTTATGTAGTCACCACTCTTCCTGATAGAACAGACGAGTTTGGAAATGTGATTGCAGAGACCGACATGGGTGATATAGAGCAAGGAAACTTAGAGAAAGAGCCAAGAACCCCCCGTGGTAAATCTGTCTTGACCAGAATCATGACTCCAGAGTGGATTCCACAGGATAATAAAAGCATAGATCTGCTTTTAAACTGAGAAACCGATGAGGCTTTTTGGAGATACAAATCTGCTCAACCCCAAGAAGTGAGTGCCCTCACAATCTATGAGTTTAAAGACCCTGATAGCCCAGGCCAAGTAACCTACCTAGACAATGCATCAGAGAGAATCTTCGTGGTCACCGAGAATGGCAGACATGCCTACACATGGAAGGGTGAATTTGTTTTTCCCCAACCCCGGACTAATGTGTCATACAGTTACCAAGGAGCTGGGACCTCCTAAGCTCATGGAGCGCAAAGAGATAGAAGTAGAGACAAACCTGAGGTAAGTTTTGCCAACTCCCTGGGAAGGGAAAGAACGGGAACAGAAAGGAATAGAGTGGAACCTGAGAGACATAGAACCCCATGGAATCAAAGGAATACTGACGATTTTCCTTTGCCAAGGCCGAGAGAACACACTAGGACCCTGCAACCAACTCAACTGGTGAAGTCCATGAAGAATTATTTCGATGGCACGGGAGACCCTTATGACCATGTGGCAGAATTTCAGCAAGTATTGAAAGCTGAACAAGTAGAGGACCTATTCACACAATATAATGCTTTCGGTCTAACCCTTAGGAACACTGCCCTTACGTGGTTTCAACCACTAAACGAGAGGCATTTTAGAAACATAGACCAGCTCTTAGAGGCATTTATCGTTGAGTTTTCTAAGAGTGGAATCAGGCATAACACCTCCTCACTAATTCATAGCTTCAAACAAACACATCAAGAGACGGTCAGACTAGCTGGAAGGAGATTTAGGCAGTACCTGGAGAGATGTCCAATGCCGGAGTTACCCACATCAGCCAAACAAGTGGCCTTCTTCTTGGATGGATTGTTGAGCACCAAGCTCAGGTCATATGTGTATCTGAAGGACCCCAGAACGATAGAAGAGTGTGTGCGAATGTGCATAGACATTGAGGACAATCTAGGTGAGGAATTAGAACTATCAAAAATCTATAAGGATTCTGATAGCTCTAGTAACCTGACATCTGGTCAATCTACATCCATTGAGGAACTTGCAGAGAAGGTAGCCAGAAAACTAGGTGTCTCTAGCAAACAAATTCCGAGATTTGCCCCAGTTAAGCGGTGTTACAATTGTGGCGGTGACCATATGGCAAGTGTATGTCCCATTATGGCCCAACCCCAGGCGAATCCTAATAGCCAGTACTGCACCATAGAGCGCAGGTACACCAACCACATTGCACAAGACTGCCCATATAACAAACAAACTATTAGGCAAAATTACCCTCAGCCATATCCACAACAGGGTAGATACCAGAATCAGTACCCACCACAACAATACAACAGACCACAGCAAACTTATCAGCCACCGTATCAAGGGCAGCAGAGACCTCAACCAGTCCTAGTACAGCAACCCCCTGCTCCCACCAATGCAATCCCAGTGAAATATGCGTCTGCTGAGGAAAATCCGAATAGAGCCATAGTCCCAGTCACCCCATTGCTATCAGACAGTGATCCAAGTGACCATAGTTTTGACTCCACACATATTGATAGCCCACAGGCTTACTACATGCAGTCACCCGAGCATAACGAGTCATACTATTATGAGGACCCAAGTGAAAATAGTGGGGAACCTGAGTATGCTAATGTCATGTACACAAACCCCAACTCTAGACCTCAACCTAGGCAGTTACGACCCCCATTTCCTAGAGGACCATGCTTCAGATGTCAGGGAGATCACCTTATACGTGATTGTCCACTGCCTGTCCCTACACAACCTCAACCAGTAACCATTCAGGGTTTCTGTCAAGACTGCGGGAAAGAACATCTCCTACGAGATTGCCCAAAGAACCCTAATAACATGCCTAAAATCACTCCTATCAATGTTGTTGGGTTAGTTGTAGACTCCACAGGGAGTGTGACTTCCACTGCACCTGTGCAGGTGATCACAAGAGCCCAGGCACTACAACAAAACCAAGGTGTTGGTCAGGAAAAGAGACCCGAGGTGAGTGAAACAGAGAGCATAACCAAAAAGAGGACTAGAGCCTGGAAGGATAGTCGTGAAAGAATGAAAAGGCAATGGGCAAAAAAGATAAACGAACTTGAAGAAAGCTTGAGAGAAACCAAGGAAAAAATCATAGAGATCACATCTCAACCGCACTCCCACACACTTCCACCACTACCATCCCCATCGCCCTCCATTCCTCCACCCTCTAATACACCCCACGTAACCCACCCACCACCCCGAGTAGGATCAGTATTAGCTGACCCCACTCCTGAAGGCTTGGACATGATGTTCAAGGCCTACCAGGCTCGAGTTCAAGAAGGGCTAACAGCTGCAAACCTAGACAAGAGTTACCCTAGAGCAGATTTAGAGATTGAACGGATGAAAATGTGCATGAAAATGGTAGAACAAGCTCAAGCTATACTTGAGACTAGTCAAAAGTTCAATCAGACAAACTCTGTCAAGCCGGATTTGCATTTCCAAGGCTTACTAGAAAGATTAGAGCAGTTGCTAAACAAATCACAAGTTTCTTTACCTCCACAGGCTCAACCAGTTGTTGAAAGAGGAAGCTCACCACCAATGGGAGCTTATGTTCCTAATTCCACGGATGCTGGAATACCTCCTTCAATTCAACAATACTCTCAAGAGTTCTTGCGGGAAATACAAGAAGAGAAATGGGCCAAGGAGAAGGGTGATTCCCCTCCTATTCCTGAGATTGATGATCTTCATGATCAATTTCCCCAAGACATTCTGTCTATCTATGGAGATCAAACAGAGCAACAAGAGGATGAGAGATTAGATTTTGAATCTAATTCGTTACAAGAGTTGCCTCATTTCACAGGCACATGGGAATCTGAATCTCTCCAGATTAGAGCTCCCACAATATTGGTGAGAAATGAAGACTCAGTGATTCCAAGAAACACTGATGTTGTGAAGAACACTAAGGTTCAATGTCATCTCACTGTAGAGGAGCTCCTCAAGGCAAAACCGGAGCTCTGGAATCATGTGAAGGATCAGGTTCCAGAACTTGCATCCAATATACCAAAAGTAGGCTCTAAGCAAAAAGTTCCAGAGATACCTCTCGACAAGATAGGAGACATGAGCGAAGGTGAAGAAGGTAACACTTATCTTCCCATCACCTACCAGGAGTACACCACCAAGGCAATTTTGGACTTAGGTGCAGGAGTTGCAATTGCCACTACTTCCCTATGGAAGTGTTGGGGCAAGCTAGCACTCAGACCAACGAGAATGAAATTACAGATGGCCGATGGTCACATAGAGAGACCCCTAGGGTTGTTAGAAGGAATAACTCTCACTACATGTGGTGTTGAGTTTGAGCATACATTTGCTATATGTGACTTCAGCAAAAATCATGCCTATGAGATGATTTTGGGAAGACCATTTATGCGACAGTTGCAAGTGGTACAGGACTGGGGAACCAACTCCTTGTATTTGCAACACTTAGGTGTTACAACCAAAGTAAATCTCAAAGATTACTCTCATAGAGATGTCCCTCCCATCCAATGGAATCCCATCCATAGAGCCAAAGATGATACGGAATCGGTGCATTCCATAGGATCAGGATCCTCATGGATGCATGAAGACACCCACTTATGGATGTGCAAAGTAGCAGTAGACGAAGAGAAGAGAGAAAAAGCTAGAGAGGTAGGTGCAAAAGAAACCCATAGATCAATCCAAGACCCAGCCTATGCACCTGTAGTTTTTCCAGACGAAGAATTTGAACCTCACGGTTGGGCAGAAATCTTAGCAACAATGGACGTAGCCATCAATGAAGAACAATGGACACCCCACTGTGATGAGGATGGCTATGACATTGCAGTCTTCTCCATAGAGCCAATCATGGGAGAGGCAGTTCTAGAAGAATGCGAACCTAGCCCTGATGCATTTGAGGATGCAAGTGACTCCGATCTAGAGTCAATCATTATGGACCCACCTTTTGCATCAGATGAAGAATACTTCCACGAAGTAGAATTTCAACCCCAGAGGCATGGAGAGCTTACAAATTATGTAAGATTAGCCACACATGTGACCCCGAAGGAAGAAGGGAAGAAACGAAAGAAGAAAGAAGTCTCACGAGAGGAGGAAGAATCTTTGTTTGAGGTCCCAGAAAATTTTAAGAAGTATGAGATAGACGACAGGAGAGTCATGATAAGAATGCCTAAACGCGAGGCACAAGTAGGAGAGGCCTATGATAACAAAGAAACCACCAAGAAAATAGTAGTGGCCCTAGAAGAAGGAGAGGAGAGATGCACGTACATAGGCCATGACCTAACAGAGGAAGAAGAGCATGCGTTGATTGCCTTGCTAAGAGAATACAGAGATGTATTCGCTTGGAGTTACAAGGATTTGAAAGGTGTTGACCCGGACATATGCTCACACACCATTCCCATGACCTCAGATGCTAAACCCTCTAAGCAAAAGCCCTATACATATAACGATAATTACGCTACTAAGATCAAAGAAGAGATAGATAGACTGGTTGAAGCTGGATTTATCTATAAAATTGAACACACTGAGTGGGTATCCCCCATCGTAGTGGTGCCCAAGAAAAATGGAAAGCTGCGCGTATGCATTAACTTGAAGAAGGTTAATGCAGCCACTATTCGAGATAACTATCCGCTCCCCATCACAGAACATCTCTTAGAAAGAGTGGCAGGCAAGGAAGTGTACAGCTTCCTTGATGGATTTTCGGGTTACAATCAAGTAGCCATAGCTCCAGAGGATCAGCATAAGACAGCCTTTGCCACATAATGGGGCATTTTTGCTTTTAGAGTAATGCCATTTGGGCTTACCAACGCACCAGCCACCTTCCAGAGACTAATGTGCCATGTGTTTAAGGAGTTCTTGAGGAAGAATTTAGAGGTCTATGTTGATGATCTTTGTGCCCATTCCAACATTAGGCAAACCCATATTCCTGAACTCAAACAAATCTTTGACAAATGTAGAGAATATCAAGTCTGCCTGAACCCAGAAAAGTGTGTTTTCATGGTCAGGCAAGGCAAGATTCTAGGACACATAGTGTCAAAGAATGGCATATCTACTGACGAAGAGAAAGTGAGAGCTATAGCAGAGCTACCTAGGCCAAAGAATGTCAAGGAAGTACAAGCTTTCATGGGGCATTGTGGTTATTACCGACGATTTATACACATGTATGCTGTCATTGCAAAGCCCATGTAGCCTACGAGGAACAAGAATATGACGAACTTTCAGAGCTGGCAAGTGCCCCTGCGTATTCGGCACAAATCAAAAGACTATATCGAACCATGCAACTAGTTCAAGAACAGCATAAGATGTCACTGGAATCGGGCAAGAAACTCATGAACCAGTTGCTAGCTGAGGAAGGTGTGGACGATATGTTCATTGAGTCCATAAACCTTCATGCCGATGCAGTAGGAGTGGATGAGGCCATCCATGAGGCAATGGCCTACATTCACAGATTTGAGAAGAGGGTTCCCGTTCGTCCCAGGAGGTCCGGGAAACAAATTCACATCAATGTATCAGCACCACGAGAGACAACGCAAGCAGAAGAACATCAGGAAGCACCACTGTCACCACCATCCCCACCTCGCACTACACAATTCACTCCACCACATGACACTAGCACCACCACGTCCACTACCACCACCATTGTCATGGGCATCCCACTCTCTCCGGGAATCCAATTCGGGGGAGTCACCATGCCCACTTTCACCACTCTTTTCACTGACGTCACATCCACTCCACCCACTATCCCCATCTACACTGTCACTCAAACAATTGACACTATGGAAACATCTCCTGCCACAGCACCGCTCCCTCCCCCCATGCCACCTTCATCTCCCATACCCCCGCCACCCACATCTCCACTTGCATCCACATCATTCACAACTCCCCTTCCCGCCCCCATTCCCCCTGCATCTTCACCCCTCCCAGCATTATTTAATGTAAATAGCATATTTTTAGCATTAAATCAATGTGTATATCAGCTCCAGAATGAGTACAGAGCTCTGGACGGCCGGTATTAGCAACTAACAACACACCATCAGAACTTACAAAGGCAATTTCACATTCTACAAGAGGAAAATGCAAAAGTGAATCAACGCTATACAACGCTTGAGCAGGCTCACCAAACACTATTGGAGGCACCCCAACCATCAACAGAATCAGGTGTCAAACAACTAGAAGCTTTGCTCGAAGTATACCAGGCCGATAACCTACGAGTCAGACGCAACTTGGCGTTACTACGGAAACATATGGCCACAACACTGGAGGAGAACAAGAGACTGCAAAAACAAAATGAAGAGAATCTGGAAGCGGCAATGGAAGGCTCCCCGCACGAGATAGATCTAGAGCAGTTCAAAGCAATTCCCACGGAGACGATGAAAACCATTCTGGAAAGCTATGCAGATCTCCTGGAAGCCCATGATGACTTGGAACGAGAGCGTGACACACTTCAGAGCAGACTTAAGGAACAGGAAGAACAATCGAAGAGTGTCCCATCAACCTCCACCTCAGACGAAGTAAAGGCCTTAACTGAGCAGGTAGCAGAATTACAAAAGAGGTTACTGACGTACGAGAGGCAGCCATCTCCTGTGGTAGAACCAGAGCAAGAAGAGCTAGTCCCTATTGAGGTAGATGATTCGTACGAGGAACCGTATGTTCCTATGCCAATGCCAGGTGGGCGACGAACCTCAAAGGGACTAGACACATTGGAAGTGGAAGCACCCGAGTGGCTTCAGACACTGGAAAGGACAGCGAACACTCACGAAGAACGGGTGGCCATTCAGATCCAATCACTAGCGAACTTAGAAGAAACTGTCATAAAGTCTGAATACTTCAGAAGCATGTCTCATCATAGATGGATCGGCACCAATAATGACCAATATGTGCCATTCTGTATACTTTTGGCCGATTACAACGCGGAGATTCAACGACAATGTGGCAAGCCTCCCACATTTGCTACACAATTTGGTCCCGATGATATACCGGAAAGTCCTCAGCGTGGGTCCATCCATCAACCCACCTGGAGAATCAGGCTTTTGGAAACGTATCCAGAAATGGTCCGAACCTGGAATAATATCCCGTTGTTTATTAAGTATAACCCTTGTTACATTCCAGTTCTTCGAAGACGCACCTGGCCTGAATTCACTATTGCAGTCAGAGACATCAAAGCCTGCGCAAAATGGTTGAATTATGTTTATCTGGCACCTCCACGAGGACCCCCCATGGTCAACTACATGATTTCTACAATCCGTCACTAGAGTCCTCGGCTACGCAATAATCCTGATGTGATGGCCCAGATGTGTATGAAAATATTTGAATTAATGCTGATCACTTTCAGGACGTTTAAGAACATTAAGGACCCTCACTTCTCAGGTGCAGGCTTTGTGACAGGAAACCAGGATCTAGTGTACGACATGAGTACCACCCCGTCAATTGAAGTAATATATGCTTGGCACGCCAGAATCAAGTACCTCCCAGCCTGCTTTAAACAGACATTTGAGGAGATGTTCATCACAGGATTCTGGGAATATCACTCCGAAATCTTTATACCCAGACCATCACATCTCCTCCAATTATTTGTTGTGGAGAGAACTATTTACTCAGAACAATTGAGGGTGCCTCATCCAGATGTTCCCGGACCTGTGAATTGGGATGATTTGCTCACAGATCTAGCACGCGGCTTGCGACTTGAAGAACACCACCTAGCCTCTGATGTCGTCCAATACTATGTTCAAAAATCCTCTAGACAAGGGTCTGTCAGGGGCAACAGACGCGAGAGTGGGGGGGGGTGTTGGCAGCAGTCAGGGAACCGAAGGAGCCACAAGACGAAGAGAGTCAGAGCGAAGGGACAGCACAAGCAGACATGGCAGTCAAAGAAGATCTGGCAAATAGGCCAATAAGTTTCCTCATGAAGAAGCAAGTATGAGCATTCACGCAAATCTAGCACTTAGGCAACCCTTTAACTTTTCAAAAACCCTTACACCAATTAAAAGTGATTCTCATCACTAAACACTATTGTAAATACCATTTCATATTTTTGTAGCTCCATTTTGTGCAAGCCAAGGAGTCCTTGAGCTTGAGGAGCTTTAGAAGTATCTACCTGCCAATTTTCGTAATTTTTAGATCTCGTTTGAGCCCTCAAATAAGCCCTGGAACCTAATTTTTAACTAGGCCGGACACTAGGTCTGAACAGGGCCAAAGCTAGTCAAAAACTATAAAAGGAGCTAGAGAGCTCATTTTTGAGGCTAGATTGTAATTGAAACGAACTTGTAAGAGCTTTTTGAAAGTAATCTAAGAACTCCATTGCTTCTCCCTCTTTGTCTTGCCGTGTGTGCGCGTGTGTGTGTATGTGTGTGCATGTTTGTGTGCTTCTCACTCACACATTTGTGCCGCCACTTGCTCGAGGTCTTCATACCATCCTCACGTCTTCCCGGATTGACATTAAAGGAGGTGCTACTCATCACTGAGCTACAACATAGGATCTCAACTTCGTACTCAACAGTCTATCTAGGAATAAAGCCACTTGTTTGGCTGGGGTGGGTAGCTCAGAGACAGGGCATCTCTCTAGGTATCACCTAAACCTTCTTCCTACAAGTCTAACCATCTCTTGAGGGGTTTGTTTGAAGCTCTGAATCAGTGAGAAAGTGTTATGCATTATGCCACTCTTAGAGAATTCAATAATGAAAGCCTCTAGAAGTTGGTCTATGTTCCTGAAGTGTCTCTCATTTAGGGGTTGAAACCACGTAAAAGAGGTATTCCTAAGGGTTAGACCAAAGGCATTGTACTGCGTGAATAGATCCTCAACTTGTTCCGCTCTCAAGACTTGCCTAAACTCAGCTACATGATCATATGGGTCTCTTGTGCCATCGAAGTAGTTCTTCATGGACTTAACTAGCTGGGTCGGTCTGAAAGTCCTCGTGTGCTCTCTAGGTCTTGGTAGAGGAAACTCATCAACATTTCTTAGGTTTCTAGGGACTCTAGTTCTCTCTCTTTCTTCTCTATCTCCCTCTGTTCGTGTTCGTCCTATTGGGTTGGCAAAGCTTACTTGAGGTCTATCTCTATTCCTATCTCTTTGAGCTCCATGATCTTGCGATGTTCCAGCCCCTGGGTGACCAAAGCACACATTAGACCTTGGTTGGGGGAAAATAAATTCACCCTTCCACGTGTAAGCATGCCTATCATGTTCTAGAACCACAAAGATCCTCTCTAAAGTGTGATCTAAGTATGTCACTCTGCCTGGGCTATCAGGATCTTTGAACTCATAGATCATGATTGTTCCTATCTCATTTGGCTGATCAGATTTATACCTCCAAAAAGCTTCATCAGTCTCTCAGTTCAGGAGCAGATCTATACTCTTATTGTCCTGGGGAACCCACTCGGGATTGAGGATTCTAGTAAGAACAGATTTTCCTTGAGGGGTCCTAGGTTCTCCTCCTATGTGTTTGCTCTAGGTCACCTATGTCCGCCTCAGGGATCACATTCCCGAATTCATTTGTCCTATTTGGGTGGCTAGTGACTACATATATGGTTCCTTCTTTGTCCAAGTATGCTCTGTTTTCAAACTTGACTGCTGGATGTTCCAATCCAATGGATTGGTCAGGGTTTTTGATTTGGACCACAGATGTTCCTAGGCCATCCTCATAGATGCTAGCACCTAATCGGTTGGTCCTAAGGTATTCCAGCTGCGTCTTGTAGGGGCCTTCCACCCTATACAAATAAGGCACACCTCAACTTCCCATAGGCCTCTCCATACCTTGAGACATCTCTGATTCACTAGTCTCAGATCTAGGGTAATGTGAAAAATGGCTCAACTGCTGGGCCCAAGACCTAGCAGTGTGATTGACACTAGCCTCTGAAGACCTAAGACTTTGTCTATCTCTTCCTAGGTGTCGTCCTGATCGAAGGGTCATATGCCCAATTGAATACTCCCAATTTTTTCCCAAGTACAACCTCGTTGCTGAGTTCTTTTGTATTAATCACTTGTTCTTTTTTTAATTTTCTTAGGATGTCACTTCTTGTCCAATCAATCTTCATCGGAAGGAACTCTTAAGTTTGATCGTACTTGAGTTTGGACGCTTGATTTAAAGTTGTTCCCTTTAGGTTGTTTCATAGTTATAGTTTCTTTGTGCTTGCACTTGAGTAATTAGAGTTCTTGGACTTAGCCGTGCTTATCGTAACCCTAATTAATCACAACCTCTATCCGTACTTAGCCTAAGCTAGGGATTGACAGAGGGTGTTGAGAATTTCCAACCTTGAGTTTCTTTCCTTGTGTCGTTGCCCTGGTGTGCCCAGGAAGCGTGTTCCTTGCACTTACTCTTGCTCCGATCGCCCTTTGATGCTCTCAATGGACCTGTAAGAGTCCCAAGATTAGCTCAAGACTTAACTTCAAATAACAGACAGATCACTTCCATGCATGTAATTCACAGACCAAATTGCCTTTTGCCTTTATGGAAAACAATCCCAGGGGACCCTTAGTTTTTCCTACTCCGGGGTATGGTCAACTTCAAAATACCCTACCTAATAATTCCCATGAGCTTTCCAACAAAACAAGAATCACAGCGAACAGATTTTGTATGAGGAAGTTATGCCAGATCAAGGTTTTGGGGCTAAAACAGGTTAACAGGCAAACAAGAATCCTCAAATTACTGGTGTAACGACCTCACAATGCAATGATAAACCCTAGTGTTTGTCCCACAATTTGCCAAAAATAGACCACTATTTTTACCCTAAACAAATTGGCCAAGTTTGCCCGTCAATCGCGTTCGCAAGCTCTGTCAATCGCGATTGACAGGTCACTCACGATCGACATGTCGGTCGCGATTGACAGGTCCGTCGTGGCTGTCAGTCGCGATTGATGGGTCAATCGCAATTGACACGTGGGCCAAAAATTCACTCGATCGTGGTCAAAGGATTGTTGACTCTATCGATCGCGATTGATGGGTCGATCGCGATTGACAGGTCTGTCGCGAGTCTTCAGTCGATCGTGGTCAAACAGTTGTTGACTGGGTCGGTCACGATTGACAGGTCCGTCGTGGCTGTTAGTCGCGATTGACAGGTCGACCGCGATTGATGGCTCGATGGCGATTGACACGTGTCACGCGTAAGTTCAGTCGGTCGTGCTCAGTCGGTCATTGACCCTGTCGATCGCGATTGACGTGTCGATCGCGATTGACAAGTCAGTCGGCAAGTGTTCGTCGTGGTTTGTCGATTGCGATGGACAGGTCGATCGCGATTGACAGAAATCTGAGGAATTTTCAAATTTCAAACACACATTTAGGATGCCCTAGGCCTACACATCATGGTTATGCACTTTGTTTTGCAAAACAGTCAACTTTTCTGTCGATTGCGATTGACAGAGGTCAACGCCTCGAGATCTGCACAGTCAAATTTTTTACCTGCTGGAGTTGGTGCAGCTGCTGGGGATGCTGATTCCTGCAGAAAATCTCAAAAAACACAGAAAATCACAAGCACACAAACGCTCTCTCGCTCTCTCTCACATGTGAAATCAGGGGAATGGCATAGGTATGGTGATATGACCAAAAACTGAAATTTTTCGCGATGATGGAGATGGAGTAGGGAGATGGTGATGATGATGATGGTGATGAGAAAAACAAAAGAAACTAGATAAAAGTGATGAAAATACCTACAACTCTAACGCCTCAACTCTACATCTTACCATCACACGCTCGTCCTCAAAGCTCGATCCCTGGCAACGACGCCAAAATTTGGTGTAGCTCAATGATGAGTAGCACCTTCTTTAATGTCAATCCGGGAAGACGTGAGGATGGTATGATGACCTCGAGCAAGTGAAGGCACAAGTGTGTGAGTGAGAAGCACACTAACATGCACACACATACACACACACGCGCACACAAGGCAAGAACAAAGAGAGAGACAATGGAGTTCTTTTAGATTACTTCAAAAGTTCTCATACAAGTTCAATTCTATTACAAGCTAACCTCAAAAATGAGCTCTCTAGCTCTATTTATAGTTTTTGACTAGGTTTTGGTTGTGTCCAGACCTAGTGTCCGGCCTAGTTAAAAATTAGGTTCTAGGTCCTATTTGAAGGCTCAAATGGAGTCTAAAAATTATGAAAACTGGTAGGTAGCTACTTCTAATGCTCATCAAGCTCAAGGACTCCTTGGCTTGCACAAAATGGAGCTACAAAAATATGAAATGGTATTTACAATGGCTTTTAGTGATGAAAATCACTATTTTTGTAGGGATTTCCTCTAACGATTTGACATACACATCTTCGAGCTCCCTACTTGCTCCTTCTCCTCCTCTTGGATATGCTTTAGCTTCATGAAAAATTAATGGCCTACTTGCCAGATCTTCGTTGACTACCTTGTCGGCTTGTGCCTTCTCTCCGCTCTGGCTCCCTTCTTTGACTTCCTTGTCTTGTGAGTCCTTGTGTGCCTTGACTGCTGCCAACAACCTAGCACAATATTCCATAACATTTTTGCTACCAATACACAATGCATCATAGATTCCCACAATTGGTAATTAGTGTTATTCAAAATATCATCAACATTCAATATACGGAATTCATCATTTCTTTGAACCATGCAAAGGACTAAATACCACGATGTGAAAAAATACTTGTATCTCAAAATGTTGAGCAAAAACACGCTATCAAGATCTCCTTAACGTGTAGCACACTTTGAGGCACTTGTACTCGTGAACCAAAACCTGTAAATATGGTTTGCACAAAGGGAAAAAGTTTCTTGCACACTCGTTGCGATAGTGCATTTGGAGGCCAAAAGGACCTAAGATTCAAATTTCAACACCACAAAGGAGAGATATTATGAAGTCGTAATTGCCTCATGTATGATCACCAATTTTCATACGATTCTAAGGCTATGATCAGAGGGTTATTGATGATGTCTAAGCTGAAGTGACAACCTTCTCAAACTACAGAGCCAATTTGTTGGGATGGCACATGCATTGATAGGCTTGTCTATCAAACATGCCAATATTCCTCACATTGGCTCTTGCAGAAAAGCTAAGGATGTTTGGGATACCCTTACCACTCTATCCCAAGCAAGTAATGAGGCTTGTATTGCTTACCTCTAACAAGAGTTGGAGAGTGAGCACCTGAATGAAGGAGATTCCATGGTTAGCTTTCGGACAAAGATCAAAGATTTGAATAAACAGTTGATTTTTGCTAATGAAGACTTGTGTGAGAGTTCACTTGTGCAGACTCCTTTGAATGGACTTCTGGATTTATATCACATTTTTGCTTCCACTCTTCATTTGATGATGAAAGAAAATCCAAATACCTTGATATTTGAGGAGTTAGTCTCTATTCTGTTGCAAGAATATCAATCTAGGTAGAATAGTTCTATTATATGTGTTACAGAATAAGTTTTTCTATCTAGTTAGAAGGGCAAATGTAAATGGATCTCTTCTAGTAGTAAACAAAAATCTGCTGATTCAGCACAATTGAAGAAGGAAGATAGAGAAGAGAATAAAACAAAAAAGTAGCAATTGTTTTTCAAATACTATAAAGGAAATGATCATGTAATAAAGCCTTGTCCAAAAGTAGCTACTAAAGAGGCAAGGAAGAAAGAAGCTGGAATGGTTGTTGCAGGGGCCTCTACACCCAAAACAGAGTCTTCAACTTATGTAGAATGAACAATGGTCATTTACCATTGTTTGTAGTTATGAACCATCTTCTTATGAAGAGTGTATGTCTAGAGTAGACTCAAATGTTTGGTACTTTGATAGTGGGGGGACAAAACATATTACCTTGCAGCGTAGTTTCTTCACTTCACTCAACCTACCATTACAGGTAATACTGTCACTTGTGCCAACAACTCCTTTTATCTTGTTATGGGAGTTGGTAAGATAATGTTGACTATTGCTGATGGTAGTTCTTTTACATTATTAGATGCTTTATTTGTGCTAGGGATCAAGAACATTCTATTATGAGTTTCAGGATTAGCCAAGATTGGCTTGGTTGTGAAATTTGTTGATGATAGATGTACAGTTCAGATCTATCAAATGGTGATGTCATTATTGCTTCTAGAATTTTATGTTGTAGGTTGTATAAGCTCATAGGTTATGAAAAATCTATGATGATTAAGCATGTGTAGTACATGATTCTCAGGCTTTTGCATGCATGCTTTGGTCGTCTAGATTTTTCTAGTTTGTTACACCTGTATAAATTTCAAATGGTGTCCTCTCGAACCAAATTTGAGGCATCTAGTAAACATGTATGTGAAGGATATATTTTGGGTAAAATGCAGCATTCCTCCTTTCCAGAAGATAGTTCATTTCAAGCTACTCAAAAATTGCAGCTTGTTCATCGTGATGTCTGTGGTCCTATGCAAACACCTTCTTTTGGAAACTACCTTTACTTCATGATGGGCAAAATGTTGCATTCCTCCTTCCCAAAAGATGGTTCAGTTTGGGCTTCTCAAAAATATCAACTTGTTCATAGTGATGTCTATGGTCCTATGCACACACCTTCTTTTGGGAACTATCTTTACTTCCTGACTTTCATTGGTTATTTTTCTAGGTATGCATGGTTATATCCATTGAAACAAAATTATGAGGTTTTTATGTACTTCAAATAGTTTTTGGTTAAACTTCTAAGGTTGATTTCTCACAGCACAAGTCTCGTTTTGCTAAATACTTTTAGCTATATTACCTTCTAACTTAGAGTTTGGATGATCACTCATCAAAAACTTAAAACTGTGCACTGAGATCCAAGCAAAACTTTGACATAGAAAAGTGCGCCACTTGTGAAAGAAGACCTTCGTAATCTTCAATGAGAAGTTCACGTATAGATGAAGAAATGCATGGAGAACTTTTGGGGATAAAAAGTTAAAGCACCACTGATGTTGGGCACGAGAGGAAAATTATGAAGAAAACGGAGATATGAAGACACAAAGAACATTTTAAGAAGGCCATATGAATACCATATCATAAGGATCAGCATTATGTACTTTTCGAAACACATATTAAATCCTTTGTGATTGACCATCATCGAAATAGTGTCTTTCTCAAAACCATATTCAAGTAGTAAGCTATTGAACAACGAACACTTTACATATTCAAGCTCCTGTCATCCTGCATTGTCCGATCATTGACGCCTGTCAACTGCATCAATGATCTGGCGTTTGACTCCAACTGTGCATCATGTCACCCAGTGTTGTATTTTGACGGTCTACCATGCGTTTCAATTTTGAAGGTTATGTACTGATCATACCTATATTTTCCATTTTTTATGTCATTTTTGAAGGTCTAATAATATTTATGACTTTATTTTACAGTCAAAAATGGCCAAAACGGGCAATAGGGCCGTCAAAAATCAACATTGACGTCACCGAAGCTTTCCTCCTCAACATTGGGTCCCATGTGTGCTGCGATTTATTGCTGTCGGAAATCCGTCTTCTTTACTGTTGTCGTCTCTATTGATCCGTACAAACGATATTGAAATCCTTTCTCACTCATCAAATTACTGAATTTTCCCTCGTGTTAAAGAAGACCTTGGTAACTTTAAGGAGAAATCCGAAGCTTTGGGTGCATGAGTGAGTTTTTTTTTTATAAAGGAAGTTCGGCCTTAGCCTAATCTCCCGGACTTTAATTATATTAAAGAGAAAAAGTTACAAGTGAATGGGACTAGTGCCCATGGGACCCCCCGAATCCCACAACGCAGGGGAGGAGTCTGGCAAGCTACAAGGCGTTACAAATGAGGTGGATAACATTACCATCACCCTCATGTGGGACCCATTTGGGTTTCAACTTGTTGTTTTCCAGGAGATAAATACAGTGATGTCTAAACGGTGGTGATCTTGGTAAAGAAGAGCTTGGTAATCTTCAATGAGAAATTCACGTACAGTTGAAGACGTGCATGAAGATCTCTTGGGGATAAGAAGTTAAAGCACCACTGATGTTGGACACGAGAGAAAAATTATGAAGAAAACGGAGATATGAAGACACAAAGAACATTGTAAGAAGGCCATATGAATAGCATATCATAAGGATCATCATTATGTACTTTTCGAAATACATATTAAATCCTTTGTGATCGACCATCATCAATACTAGTGTGTTTATCCTTGTACAATTACAAAGTTAAAGTCCGGGGGAGTAGGCCTTGGCCGAACCTCCATTTGAAAAAAAAAAAAAAACTAGTGTCTTTATGTGCCTGTCAACTGCAGAGTGGGTTGTTCTGGAGGGCACTATTGTTTCAGTTCTCCATCAATGCAGAAACAGAAAGACTAGAGTGCATTAACGCCTGTGATTTACTACTGTGTGCGCTGCGATTTACTACTGCGATTTACTATTATCGTCTCTTTTGATCCGTACAAACGATATTGAAATCCTTTCTCACTCATCAAATTACTGAATCCCCATGGTTGGGAATCCCCATGGTTGGGAATCCCCATGGTTGGGGTGGTTGGCCTCCTGGAATAGCTGCAGAATTGCCATTTTAGAACATAAATGTCATAAGGCTGGAATTGATGCTCGGAAAGATTTGATGGCTAATGATGCTAATGTGGTAGATATGCATTCTTTCACTAATACTAATTTTTCTAGGTCTTGCTTGCAGGTTCTGTCCAATCATAAAAATATCCTGAAGGAAAAATTGAAGTGCTGTAGAAGGAAGAACCTGAAGCTTCAGGAGGTTGCTGCCTTCATCTTTCAAAGATTTAAGAAAGCTAGAGGATCAATACATCATCTTCTGTCTAAGCTTAACTCCAGATGGCAGGTCAATTGGTCTCCCCATCAGTGGACCTATAGATTCAAATCTTTGTGGGCCTTCCCAGATTATAGTAAACATTCCTTCTTACAATGGTTGATGATACATCATGGTCTGTGGATTGGTCACAAAGTCAGGAAAGTTTTTTCCAATGAAGGACTTTGTACTTTCTGTGGCTCAGTGGAGGATGTTCCCCACCTATTTTTTTAGTGCAAGCATGCCAAAAAGTTTTGGTATCCTGTTGAGAAATATCTTCATGATAACAACCTCCCTCAACTCAATAAATGGGATGTTCTTCTTGGTTGCTGTAGGAATATGGACATTCTGCTCTGGAATATTTGGAGAGGACACATCTTGTGGAAAATTAAACTCAGTAGAAATAATGCTACCCTTAGTAATGGGAATAGGAATTTTCTCATTTCCCTTCCTAGTAGTGTTAAAAGAGCCTCTCATAAGTGTATAAGCAAATTGTAACTGCCCCCTTGTCCAATGATTCTATATTTAGGACTTTGGTTGTTAACAAGTACACGAGGTGGAAAAACCTTTTATCCTCTTTGTATTCCAGTAAAAGACTAGAAATGGTCTTATCTTTGTAATCTTTCTGCTGAGGTGGCTCCTGCCCTGAGCACAGATTGTATAATCCTTTGTTAATTAAAATTTCCTGTTTTCATAAACAAAAAAACGGAACATATGGATCACTTTGATTGTCAATGTGAAACTCTTCTGTTTTCTTCATTTTACCACATAAAAATATTACTTATAAAAAGTCATTTGTAAAAGGAACACGGAATGGGCATGTTTTCTAGACATGTGAGTGACATGTAGGAGAATGAATCAAAGAAGTCCAAGTCCAAGTGTTAGTGGCTCACTTCAAGCTCTTGGAGGATGAATGGCTTGTTAAAGAAGACCTTGGTAATCTTTAAGGAGAAATCTGAAGCTTTGGGTGCATGAGTGACTTGTTAAAGAAGACCTTGGTAATCTTCAATGAGAAATTCACGTACAGATGAAGACATGCATGAAGATCTCTTGGGGATAAAAAGTTAAAGCACCACTGATGTTGGACACGAATGCAAAATTATGAAGAAAACGGAGATATGAAGACACAAAGAACATTGTAAGAAAGCCATATGAATAGCATATCATAAGGATCATCATTATGTACTTTTTGAAATACATATTAAATCCTTTGTGATTGACCATCATCAATACTAGTGTCTTTATCGTTTTACACTTGCAAAGTTAAAGTCCGGGGGAGTAGGCCTCGGCCGAACCTCCATTTGAAAAAAAAAAAACAAAAACTAGTGTCTTTATGTGCCTGCCAACTGCAGAGTGGGTTGTTCTGGAGTGCACTATTGTTTCGGTACTCCATCAATGCAGAAACAGCAAGACTAGAGTGCATTAACACCTATGATCTGGCGTTTGACTTGGAATCACCAAAGCTTTCGTCCTCAACATTGGGTCCCACGTGCGTTGCGATTTACTACTGCGATTTACTGCTGTCATCTCTTTTGATCCGTACAAACGATATTGAAATCCTTTCTCACTCATCAAATTGATGTATTGGCCCTCGTGATCGGCTCCTTGAAAACTCATTTTGAAATTGAACAAAGGTATATGCACAGCTTGTTCCGTAGAGAGCAGCTACCACTCTCTGGAATACTTTGGTATTTGAATCGCGCTCAATCTCTTCGCCCTGTGTCCAATCCCCGTGCTTTGCTGAATAGGACCACTGAGACCGTGGGGCCGCTTCCCCAAAGCGCCTTGGCATGAAGACGAAAGCATTTTGGCTTTGTCTTCGACTAGTTGTACTGTAACAGGTTACACTCATACAGCACACATTTCATATTATCAATCCAATGGAATCATGGGATTTAAACGATAGCTTGTACACCGATTGTTATTTCGTTGTCTGTCATACTTTGCGGATAGTTTCTTTGCGGATAGTTTCTCGTTTAATTTGCGGATAGTTTCTTTGCATATCGTGTAAAATCTTAACTCCAAATCTCACAGCATACCTTTTGCCCTCTTCATCGTCCTGACCAATAACCCATCCTATACCTATAGGACTTGTATCAACAATTAAAATAATAGGCTTTTGATCAGTATAATCTAGTCGCTTTAAAATAGGAGCTTCAAGAAGTATTTTTTTTAGCTTTTTCATAGCTTTTGAGTGTTCTTCAGTCCAAAGAAACTTTCGATTCTTCCTTAGCAAAGCATAAAGACAGTTAGCAACATGTGCATAGTATGGAATCCAAATGGAATAAAACACACAAGCATCAAGGAATCATCTTACCTCACTAATATTGCTACAGGTCTCAGAAATCTTGTTTATAGCATCAACTTTAGGTGGATATGGCCTCAGACCATAATGTCCACATAAATGCCCAACTAGAAGTACCTCATTGAAACCAAAAACAGATTTCTCAATGGAGAAAGTAAGACCAACCTCTTCAAATCTGTGGAAAATCTTTTCACAGTCTGAGATATGGTCTAGCACAAATTTCCTACAGCCAGATGAATCTAAAGTCTCCTCTTTCGCATTCTCAATACATCCTTTAATAGGAATGTCATCTATAAACAGCATGGCTATATTAGGAATGAAGTCATATGTGCTACTGAATTAGTAGCTCCTTGCGGCAAAGTGCACATGTGAACTAAGCCTAAAGGAGTTTCCATGGTCGTAATGTCTCTACTTTCAATAGCAAGATGAAACTGATCATAGCCAAAATGCAAGTCTCCCATTGAGTAAATGGCATGTCTAGCAAAGGCTGCAGCGAATTCTCCTACAATGGGGCCAGTACCTACATTCCTAATAGCAACGTTATTGACGGGTTGTAAATCTTGTATGAATCGTAACTTGCCATTTTTCTTTGGAACAGTAAACCACCTATTTGAGTAGGGTGCAGATGATGGCTCTAAAATTCGCATGTGAATCTTTTCGTTAAGAAGCCTCATTAACTCTGGTAAATGGGCTTTCGGAACAGGTATGGGACAAAGATTCCATGGAAAGTGAGGCACCATAAAGATGATCCTTTGTGATTGACCATCATCAATACTAGTGTCTTTCTGAGATAACGAAGAAACCATATTCAACAAGTAAGTTGTTGAACAACGAACAGTTTACATGGATTGGATCCTCACTCATGTTTGTTTCTTCATAAGTAAACCCAACCTGTGTACCTCCAGGCTCCTGTCATCCTGCATTGTCCGATCGTGGAGACCTGTCAACTACAGAGCATGTGCCCTTTCGCCCACCTTCGTGGTCCAGTGGGTTGTTCTGGAGTGCACTATTGTTTCGGTTCTCCATCAATGCAGAAACACAAGGACTAGAGTGCATCAACGCCTATGATCTGGCGTTTGACTCCAACTGTGCATCATGTCAACGAAGCTTTCCTCCTCAACATATTGTTAGGATTCACGAACTTTGCACCGAAGCTTTCCTCCTCAACATTGGGTCCCATGTGCGCTGCAATTTACTACTATCGGAAATCTGTCTTCTTTACTGCTGTCGTCTCTATTGATCCGTACAAACGATATTGAAATCCTTTCTCACTCATCAAATTACTGAATTTTCCCTCGTGATCGGCTCCTTGAAAACTCATTTTGAAATTGAACAAAGGTATATGCACAGCTTGTTCCGTAGAGAGCAGCTACCACTCTCCGGAACACTTTGGTATTTGAATCGCGCTCAATCTCTTCGCCCTGTTTCCAATCCCCGTGCTTTGCTGAATAGGACCCCTGAGACCGGGGTGCCACTTCCCCAAAGCGCCTTGGCACGAAGACGAAAGCATTTTGGCTTTGTCTTCGACTAATTGTACTATAACAGGTTACACTCATACAGCACACATTTCATATTATCAATCCAATTGAATCATGGGATTTGAACGACAACTTGTACACCGATTGCTATTTCGTTGTCTGTCGTACTTTGCGGATAGTTTCTTTGCGGATAGTTTCTCGTTTAATTTGCGGATAGTTTCTTTGCATATCGTGTAAAATCTTAACTCAAAATCTCACAGCATACCTTTTGCCCTCTTCATCGTCCTGACCAATAACCCATCCTATACCTACAGGACTTGTATCAACAATTAAAATAATAGGCTTTTGATCAGTATAATCTAGTCGCTTTAAAATAGGAGCTTCAAGAAGTATTTTTTTTAACTTTTTCATAGCTTTTGAGTGTTCTTCAGTGCAAAGAAACTTTCGATTCTTCCTTAGCAAAGCATAAAGACAGTTAGCAACATGTGCATAGTATGGAATCCAAATGGAATAGAACACACAAGCACCAAGGAATCATCTTACCTCACTAATATTGCTAAAGGTCTCAGAAATCTTGTTTATAGCATCAACTTTAGGTGGATATGGCCTCGGACCATAATCTCCACATAAATGCCCAACTATAAGTACCTCATATTGACACCAAAAATAGATTTCTCAATGGAGAAAGTAAGACCAACCTCTTCAAATCTCTCGAAAATCTTTTCACAGTCTGAGATATGGTCTACCACAAATTTCCTACAGCCAGATGAATCTAAAGTCTCGTCTTTCGCATTCTCAATTCATCCTTTAATAGGAATGTCATCTATAAACGGCATGGCTATATTAGGAATGAAGTCATGTAATACAAAATTCATGGCGTTCATCATATGTCCTACTGAATTAGTAGCTCCTTGCGGCAAAGTGCACATGTGAACTAAGCCTAAAGGAGTTTTCATGGTCGTAATGTCTCTACTTTCAATAGCAAGATGAAACTGATCATAGCCAAAATGCAAGTCTCCCATTGAGTAAATGGCATGTCCAGCAAAGGCTTCAACGAATTCTCCTACAATGGGGCCAGTACCTACATTCCTAATAGCAACATTATTGACGGGTTGTAAATCTTGTATGAATCGTAACTTGCCATTTTTCTTTGGAACAGTAAACCACCTATTTGAGTAGGGTGCAGACGATGGCTCTAAAATTCGCATGTGAATCTTTTCCTTAAGAAGCCTCATTAACTCTAGTAAATGGGCTTTCGGAACAGGTATGGATGAAGATTCCATGGAAAGTGAGGCACCATAAAGATGATCCTTTGTGATGACCATCATCAATACTAGTGTCTTTCTCAGATAACGAAGAAACCATATTCAAGCAGTAAGTTGTTGAACAACGAATAGCTTACATGGATTGGATCCTCTCTCATGTTTGTTTCTTCATAAGTAAACCCAACGTGTGTACCTCCAGGCTCCTGTCATCCTGCATTGTCTGATGGTGGACGCTTATCAACTACAGAGCATGTGCCCTTTCGCCCACCTTCGTGGTCCAGTGGGTTGTTCTAGAGTGCACTATTGTTTCGGTTCCCCATCAATGCAGAAACAAAAAGACTAGAGTGCATCAACGCCTATGATCTCGCGTTTGACTCCAACTATGCATCATGTCAACGAAGCTTTCCTCCTCAACATATTGTTACGACTCACGAACTTTTACGAAGCTGTCCTCCTCAACATTGGGTCCCATGTGCGTTGCAATTTACTGCTCTTGGAAATCCGTCTTCTTTACTGTTGTCGTCTCTATTGATCCGTACAAACAATATTGAAATCCTTTCTCACTCATCAAATTACTGAATTTGCCCTCGTGATCGGCTCCTTGAAAACTCATTTTGAAATTGAACAAAGGTATATGCACAGCTTGTTCCGCAGAGACCAGCTACCACTCTCCGGAATACTTTGGTATTTGAATCGCTCTCAATCTCTTCGCCCTATTTCCAATCCCCGAGCTTTGCTGAATAGGACCCCTGAGACCATGGTGCCACTTCCCCAAAGCGCCTTGGCACGAAGACGAAAGCATTTTGGCTTTGTCTTCGACTAATTGTACTATAACAGGTTACACTCATACAACACACATTTCATATTATCAATCCAATGGAATCATGGGATTTAAACGATAACTTGTACACCGATTGTTATTTCGTTGTCTGTCGTACTTTGCGGATAGTTTCTTTGCCGATAGTTTCTCGTTTAATTTGCGGATAGTTTCTTTGCATATTGTGTAAAATCTTAACTCCAAATCTCAGAGCATACCTTTTGCCCTCTTCATCGTCCTGACGTATAACCCATCCTATACCTATAAAACTTGTATCAACAATTAAAATAATAGTCTTTTGATCAGTATAATCTAGTCGCTTTAAAATAGGAGCTTCAAGAAGTATTTTTTTTTACTTTTTCATAGCTTTTGAGTGTTCTTCAGTCCAAAGAAACTTTCGATTCTTCCTTAGCAAAGCATAAAGACAGTTAGCAACATGTGCATAGTATGGAATCCAAACAGAATAAAACACACAAGCACCAAGGAATCATCTTACCTCACTAATATTGCTAAAGGTCTCAGAAATCTTGTTTATAGCATCAACTTTAGGTGGATATGGCCTCCGACCATAATGTCCACATAAATGCCCAACTATACGTATCTCATTGACACCAAAAATAGATTTCTCAATGGAGAAAGTAAGACCAACCTCTTCAAATCTCTCGAAAATCTTTTCACAGTCTGAGATATGGTCTAGCACAAATTTCCTACAGCCAGATGAATCTAAAGTCTCGTCTTTCGCATTCTCAATACATCCTTTAATAGGAATGTCATCTATAAACGGCATGGCTATATTAGGAATGAAGTCATGTAATATAGAATTCATGGTGTTCATCATATGTGCTACTGAATTAGTAGCTCCTTGCGGCAAAGTGCACATGTGAACTAAGCCTAAGGAGTTTTCATGGTCGTAATGAAACTGATCATAGCCAAAATGCAAGTCTCCCATTGAGTAAGTGGCATGTCCAGCAAAGGCTTCAGCGAATTCTCCTACAATGGGGCCAGTACCTACATTCCTAATAGCAACCTTATTGACGGGTTGTAAATCTTGTATGAATCATAACTTGCCATTTTTCTTTGGAACAGTAAACCACGTATTTGAGTAGGGTGCAGACGATGGCTCTAAAATTCGCATGTGAATCTTTTCCTTAAGAAGCCTCATTAACTCTGGTAAATGGGCTTTCGGAACAGGTATGGGACGAAGATTCCATGGAAAGTGAGGCACCATAAAGATGATCCTTTGTGATTGACCATCATCAATACTAGTGTCTTTCTCAGATAACGAAGAAACCATATTCAAGCAGTAAGTTGTTGAACAACGAACAGTTTACATGGATTGGATCCTCTCTCATGTTTGTTTCTTCATAAGTAAACCCAACGTGTGTACCTCCAGGCTCCTGTCATCCTGCATTGTCCGATCGTGGATGCCTATCAACTACAGAGCATGTGCCCTTTTGCCCACCTTCGTGGTCTAGTGGGTTGTTCTAGAGTGCACTATTGTTTCGGTTCTCCATCAATGCAGAAACAGAAAGATTAGAGTGCATCAACGCCTATGATCTGGCGTTTGACTCCAACTATGCATCATGTCAACGAAGCTTTCCTCCTCAACATATTGTTACGATTCACGAACTTTGCACCGATGCTTTTCTCCTCAACATTGGGTCCCATGTGCGCTGCGATTTACTGCTGTCGGAAATCTATCTTCTTTACTGCTGTCATCTCTATTGATCTGTACAAACGATATTGAAATCCTTTCTCACTCATCAAATTACTGAATTTGGCCTCATGATCGGCTCCTTGAAAACTCATTTTGAAATTGAAGAAAGGTATATGCACAGCTTGTTCCGTAGAGAGCAGCTACCACTCTCCGGAATACTTTGGTATTTGAATAGCGCTCAATCTCTTCGCCCTGTTTCTAATCCCCGTGCTTTGCTGAATAGGACCCCTGAGACCGTGGTGCCGCTTCCCCAAAGTGCCTTGGCATGAAGACGAAAGCATTTTGGCTTTGTCTTCGACTACTTGTACCGTAACAGGGTACACTCATGCAGCACACATTTCATATTATCAATCCAATGGAATCATGGGATTTAAACGATAACTTGTACACCGATTGTTATTTCGATGTATGTCGTTTTCTTACTTTGTAATGTGTATTCTTCACTACATGCATGACACGGTGTATGATTCCATGCTAATAATCCCCGACATTGTGTGTGCGCAGTAGTTCATTATATCACAAGTAACCACCTATTCCTAGTCACCTGTACAAGGTCACATGTCTCCATGGATTATGCAAAATTAATAGATTTTTTCTTACGAGTAGATAAGCTCCATTTACCTTTGCCCTTTTGACTAGCTAAGAAAGCTTGATCTACAACATGCATAATTGAATTATTTTGGTTGACTCTTCTTCATCTAACAAAACAAGGACTTACTCCTAAAATGCTTAATAGGCATCTGGATATCCTTTCATCATCAATCTAAGAGTAGAAGAAAAAACTCTGATATGAATCTACAAGACCCTTATGAACAGTTTGCACAAGCATCTAGCAAGACATTATGAGTGGAAATCAACTCCTTCACATCTTTATTCTTTTCCAAAAAAATATCCATACCTATGCTCACTCTCCAAATGTTTTCAAAGGTAAGCACCATGAGCCTCATTTCTTACACGATGTAAAGTTATAAGTGTATCCCATGTATCCTTTGTTATCTTGCAAGGAAGAATATGAGGGATAATGGCATGTTTGATAGACAAAGCTATCAACGCATGTGCCTGAGCATCATTTCCATCCCAACAAAGATTCTCTATAGAAGGTGCAACAATAACAGCAGTATGTCCATGATACTGAAGGTCATCATCTTCAATGTGATCTATATAAATTACTCTATTTAAAGGGTAGTATGGATGTTTTCAACACCTAGCACAATATTCCATAACAATTTTGCTACCAATACACAATGCATCATAGAATCCCACAATGGGTAATTAATGCTATTTAAAATATCATCAACATTCAATATACGAAATACATCATTTCTTTCAACCATGCAAAGCGACTAAATACTCTGATGTGAAAAAATAATTGTGTCTCAAAATGTTGAACAAAAACATGCTATCAAGATCTCCTAAATGTGTAGCAAACTTTGAGGCACTTGTACTCGTTAACCAAAACTTGTATATATGGTTTGCACAAAGGGAAAAAGTTTCTTGCACACTCGTTCTGATAGTGCATTTGGAGGCCAAAAGGAGCTAAGATTCAAATTTCAACACCACAAAGGGAAGATATTATGAACTCGTAATTGCCTCATGTATGATCACCAATTCTCATAAGATTCTAAGGCTATGATCAGAGGGTTATTGATGATGTCTAAGCTGAAGTGACAACCTTCTCAAACTACAGAGCCAATTTGTTGGGATGGCACATGCATTGATAGCCTTGTCTATCAAACATGCGAATTCCTCACATTAGCTCTTGCAGAGTAGTTAAGGATGTTTGGGATACACTTACCTCTTTATACCAAGCAAGTAATGAGGCTTGTATTGCTTACTTCCAAAAAGAGTTGGAGAGTGAACACATGAATGACAGAGATTCCATGGATAGTTTTCGAACAAAGATCAAAGATTTGAATGAACAGTTGATTTTTGCTGATGAAGTCTTTTCTCAAAGTTCACTTGTGCAGACTCTCCTGAATGGTCTTCTGGATTCATATCAGATTTTTGCTTCTACTCTTCGTTTGGTGATAAAAGAAAATCCAAATGCCTTGACATTTGAGGAGTTAGTCTCTATTCTATTGCACAAATATCAATCTAGGCAGAACATGTCTATTATGTGTGTTACATGATAATCTTTCCTATCTAGTCAGAAGGGCAAAGGTAAATGGATCTCTTCTAGTAGTAAGCAAAAATTAACTAATTCCCCACAATTGAAGAAGGAAGACAGAGAAGAGAAGAAAACAGAAAATCAAGAATTGTTTTGCAAATACTATAGAGGAAATGATCATGTAATAAAGAACTGTCCAAAACTAGCTACTGAAGAGGCAAGGAGGAAAGAAGCTGGAATGATTATTGTAGAGGCCTCTACACCCAAAACAGAGTCTTCAACTTGTGTAGAATGAAGAATGGTCATTTAACATTGTTTGTACTTATGACCCATCTTCTTATGAACAGTGTATGTCTGCAGTAGACTCAAATGTTTGATACTTTGATAGTGGAGGGAACAAAACTTATAACAAAACTTATAACAAAACTTATTACCTTGCAGCGTAGTTTCTTCACTTTACTCAACCTACCGCTACAAGGAATACCATCACATGTGCCAACAACTCCTCTTATCTTGTTATGGGAGTTGGTAAGATAATGCTGACTATTGCTGAGGGTAGTTTGTTTACATTGTTAGATGCTTTATTTGTGCTAGGGATCAAGAAAATTCTATTATCAGTTTTAGCATTAGCCAAGATTGGCTTGGTTGTGAAATTTATGGATGATAGATATACAGTTCATGATCTATCCAATGGTGATGTCATTATTTCTTCTAGAAATTTATGTTGTAGGTTGTATAAGCTCATAGGCTATGAAAAATCTATGGTGATTAAGCATGTGTAGAACATGATTCTCAGGCTTTATCAGATGCAAAACTTTTGCGTGCATGCTTTGGTCATCTAGATTTTTCTTGTTTGCTATGCCTATAGAAATCTCAAATGGTGTCCTCTCAGCCCAAATTTCAGGCACCTAGTTGTTGAAGCTCAAAGTCAAGGACAAAGCATGGAAGCACATCAAAAAGGTCGACACACAAGGAAAGGGAGCAAGTAGGGAGCTCCAAGAAGTGTATGTCAATTTTTCACAAGAATTCCCTATAAAAATAGTGATTTTCATCACTAAAAATCATTGTAAATACCATTTTCTATTTTTATAACTCCATTTTGTTCAAGCCGAGGAGTCCTCAAGCTTGAGGAGTATTAGAAGTATCATCCTACCAATTTTCATAATTTTTAGACTTCGTTTGAGCCCTCAAATAAGCCCTGGAACCTAATTTTTAACTAGGCCGGACACTAGGTCTGGAGAGGGCCAAAACTAGTCAAAAAACTATAAAAAGAGCTAGAGAGCTCATTTTGGAGGTTAGCTTGTTAGAGAATAGAGCTTTGTAAGAGAACTCGTTTGCAATAGAAGCTTTCCATTGTTCCTTGCTTTGATCTTGCTTTGTGTGCGTGTATGTGTATGTGTGTGCATCCTTGTGTGCTTTCACTCACACACTTGTGCCTTCACTTGCTCGTGGTCTTCATACCGGTCCTCACGTCTCCGCGGATTGACAAGTATAAGAGGTGGTGCTTACACTTGAGCTACACCAAATTTTGGCGCCGTTGCCGGGGAGAGAGCTTCGAGGACGAGCGTTGTGATGGTAAGATCGTAGATTTGCGACGTTGGAAGGTAAAAAAACTATCATTTTTGTTCATTTTCTGTTTTTTCTTCTTCATCTTCATCATCATCACCATCTCCATCTTCTTCTTCATAGAAATTTCTGATTTTTTAGTGCATTTTCACCATTTTCATACCATCTTTCATGCATTATTGTGTGAGGAGGAGTTAGGAAGTGTCAAGCGTTGTGTTTTTTCATGATTTTCTGCACATGCGGAGCTTGCCATTGCTCGGCGCTCAAAAATTTGAATCTCCCGCCAAAAAACGCGATTCTGTGATGAAAATCGCGACTCTATGAAAATTCAAATTTTTTTGAAAAATCACGATTTTCTATTTCCTGCCTAAAAGCTTGCTGAAAGAATCATGATTCTGTGGTCATTCTCAGAATCGCGATTCTGTGGTTGTGCTCAAAATCGTGATTCTCACAAATCACGATTTTCAGCTAAAATCACGATTCTGTGAGAACACGATTCTCAAAAACACGATTTTGTGGAATCACGATTCTCTGAGACAAAATCGTGATTCTCTAGAACACGGTTCTGTGAAACCACGATTTTTTGAAAACACAATTTTGTGAAACACGATTCTAAGAACCACGATTTTGTGAAAAACACGATTTTGTGAATCACGATTCTCTGAGACAAAATCGTGATTCTCTAAAACACGATTCTGTGCTCAAAATCGTGATTTTCAAAAAAAACACGATTTTGTGCTTGGTGCTCAAAATCGCGATTCTCTAAATTTTCAAAACCACAATTCTCTAAGACAAAATCGCGATTCTCTAGAACACGATTCTCTAAAACACGATTCTGTGAAAACATGATTTGACCACGATTCTGTGAAACACGATTCTGTGCTCAAAATCGCGATTTTCAAAAACACGATTCTGTGCTCAAAATCGCGATTTTCAAAAACACGATTCTGTGCTCAAAGTCGCGATTCTCACAAATCACGATTTTCAGCCAAAACATGATTTTGTGAAAACACGATTCTCAAGGTACACAATCGCCATTGTCTGACTTCACACAATCGCGATTCTCTTGAAGTTCACAAAATCGCGATTCTCTTGAAGTTCACAAAATCGCGAGTCTCTTGAAGATCACAAAATCGCGATTCTCTTGATTTCACAAAATCGCGATTTTCTCCAAAAGGTCCTATTTGCCTGTTTTGACCCCCAAGAGCCTGATTTGACATAACTTTTTCATCCAAAGTCCATTTTTTGAGCTCTATAGCTCGTTGGAAAGCTCGTTAATTTTCAGATAGGATAATTTGAAGTTGACCCTCAAGCGGGACTAGGGAACTGGAACCAAGGGGGCTCCAAAGGATTTTGAAGCATACCAAGGGGAAATTTTGGACTCTTGACCAAAGCTTATGAACCTGAGATCTGGTAGACACCTAGGCAAGGATAAACAAAGCATTAGATCTTCTGAGGCTAGTATCAACCATACAGCTAAGTCTTGGGCACAACAACTAAGTGTTCATCCTTACAAACTAAACTCTGACACAAGTGACTCAGAAATGTCTTTTAGCATGGGGAAACCTGCAGGCAACTCAGGCAGTGACTATTTACAAACACTAGAAGGTCCCTAGAAGACACAATTGGAATATATTCGGACCAACCGATTAGGTGCTCGCATCTATGAGGATGGCCTAAGGCGATCAGTGGTCCAACTCAAAAATCCAGATCAACCCTTTGGACTTGAACACCCGGTGGTCAAGTTCGAAGAGGGGTCATACATTGATAAGGAAGGAGAACATGTACGTGGTCACCAACCTCCAGATAGGACTGATGAGTTTGGGAATATCATTCATGAGAATGAGATAGGAGACCTAGAACAAGGAAATGTAGGACAAGGACCCCAGACTCCTAGAGGTAAGTCAGTTTTGACTAGAGTGATCACCCCAGACTGGATCCCTCAAGACAACAAAAGCATAGAACTATTCTTGAATAGAGAAACAGAGGAAGCCTTTTGGAGATTCAAGCCAAATCAACCTAGCCAATTGGGCATAGTCATCATCTATGAATTCAAAGATCCTGAGATACCAGGCAAAGTTGTCTACCTGGATAACACATCAGAGAAGATATTCTTGGTAACAGAACATGATAGACATGCATATACTTGGAAGAGTGAATTGATTTTCCCTCCACCAAGATCTAATGTTTCCCATGGCCTCCAAGGAGTAGGATCATCCCAAGCTCATGAAGCCCAAAGAGAAAGAAATAGAGAGAGACCTGAGGTAAGTTTTGCACACACTGTAGGCAAAAATGGATCAGGATTTGAAAATGAAAGACCTGAAAGAGAGAGACATCAAGCACATAGGAAACAAAGAGATGAACATGATTTTCCATTGCCTAGACCCCAAGAGCACTCAAGAACCCTTAGACCCACTCAAGTAATCAAGGCAATGAAGAATTATTTTGACGGGACAGGAGATCCTTATGATCATGTGGTCGAGTTCAAACAAGTATTAAGAGCTGAGCAGGTTGAGGACTTGTTCACCTAGTATGAGGCATTTGGTTTGACTCTTAAGGGCACTGCCTTGGCTTGGTTTCAACCACTGAGTAGTCGCAACTATCACGATATAGGTCAACTGCTAGACGAATTCATCATAGAATTTTCCAAGAGTGGTATCAGGCATAACACATCATCTTTGATCCACAGCTTCAAGCAGACACCCCAAGAAACAGTGCGGCTAGCAGGTAGAAGGTTCAGACAGTGTCTTGAGAGATGCCCTGCTCCAGAGTTACCCACACCAGCCAAACAAGTGGCTTTGTTTTTAGATGGCTTACTAAGCACCAAGTTAAGATCATATGTGTACTTGAAAGAGCCTAGATCCGTAGAAGAGTGTGTGCGGACGTGCATTGACATAGAAGATAACTTGGGAGAGGAATTAGGATTTTCGAAACTCTATAAGGATTCTGATAGTTCTACTAGTCATACTTCCAAAATCTCCACGGAAATAGAGGAGATAGCCGAGCAAGTTGCCAAGAAGGTGGGAGTCCAAAATAGACAAACACAGAGAGTCACCCCATTGAATCGGTGTTATACTTGCGGAGGCGACCACATGGCTAATGTATGCCCAATGCACAACCAGAACATGAGAGAAAGGAATACCCCATACTGCACTATTCAAAGGAAGTACACAAACCATACAGCTCAAGATTGTCCCTACAATAGGCAGGCTATTAGGTAAAATTATCAGCAACCTTACCCACAAGGTAGGTATCAAAACCAATACCAACAGCCATATTACAGACCACAACAGCAATATCAGGCACCATATAGGCCACAACCAGTCTTGGGAAACCAACCACCAGCTCCTGCCAATGCAATTCCAGTTAAGTATGCAGTGGCAGAAGAGAACCTTAATAGAGCATTGGTGCCAGTGACCCCACTGATCTCAGAGAATGACTCTCATGCTCATAGTTCAGACTACTCCCTTGAAGGTAGCCCACATGCTTATTACACAGAGTCACCTGAACACAGTGAGATTTATCCGTATCAATATGAGGCACCACCTATGGAACAAAATTGGGAGCCTGAATACTCCAATGTCATGTACACAAATGCTAACCCTAGGCCCCAACTGAGACAAGTAAGACCACAAGCTCCTAGAGGACCATGTTTTAGATGTCAAGGCGACCATTTCCTTCGTGATTGTCCCTACCCACCATCTCCGAGTCAAGGACAGGCTATCACAATACAAGCTTTTTGTCCTGATTGTGGCAAAGCATATCTCCCTAGAGATTGTCCAAGAAACCCCTCTAGTGCACCCAAGATTACACCCATTAATGTGGTAGGCTTAGTGGCAGATTCAAGTTCAAGTAGCAGTAATGTGGCTCCTGTACAGGCAGTTACTAGGGCACAAGCATTAAAACAAGATAAACCAACAGAACAATCGGAGTCGAGCAAATCGGGAGAACCTAGTAAGAGGAAAACAAGAACATGGAAAGATACTAGAGAGAAGGCCAATCGCAAGTGGAATAAAAAGTTATCAGAACTAGAAGAAAGCTTGAAAGAAGCAAAGATAAAAATAGATGACATTGCAACTCAAAGCCCCTTGCATGCCAAAAGTCCATCCACATCACCTCATCCCACCCCAGCACCCATTGTAAATAGACCGCAACCAGGGTTTGTTCTTGCAGATCCAACCCCAAAAGGCTTGGACATGATGTTCAAGTCCTACCATGCTCGACTTCAAGAAGGGCCTACAACTGCAAACCTAGACAAGAGTTACCCTAGAGCAGACTTAGAGATTGAACGGATGATAATGTGCATGAAAATGGTAGAACAAGCTCAAGCTATACTTGAGACTAGTCAAAAGTTCAATCAGACAAACTCTGTCAAACCAGATTTGCATTTCCAAGGCTTACTAGAAAGATTAGGGCAATTGGTAAACAAACCACAAGTTTCTTTACCTCCACAGGCTCAACCAGTTATTGAAGGAGGAAGCTCACCACCAATGGGAGCTTATGTTCCTAATTCCACGGATGTTGGAATACCTCCATCAATTCAGGAGCACTCTCAAGAGTTCTTGCGGGAAATACAAGAGGAGAAATGGGCCAAGGAGAAGGGTAATTTCCCTCCTATTCGTGAGATTGATGATCTTCATGATCAATTTCCCCAAGACATCCCATCTATTTACGGAGATGAAGCAGAACAACAAGAAGATGAAAGATTAGATTTTGAATCTAATACCTTAGAAGAACTACCTCAATTTCCGGCCCATGGGAATCTGAATCTCTTCAGATCAGAGCTCCCACAATACTAGTCAGACATGAAGACTCAGTGGTCCCAAGGAACACTGATGTCGTGAAGAACACTAAGGTTCAGTGTCATCTCACTGTAGAAGAGCTGCTCAAAGCAAAACCCGAGCTATGGAATCATGTGAAGGATCAGGTCCCAGAACTTGAGTCCAATATGCCAAAAATTGGCTCTAAGCAAAAAGTTCCAGAGATACCTCTCGATAAAATCGGAGACATGTGTGAGGGTGAAGAAGGTAACACTTATCTTCCAATCACCTACCAAGGTTACACAACCAAAGCAATCATAGATTCAGGTGCTGGTGTTGCTATTGTGACCACTTCCTTGTGGAAGCAATGGGGCAAACCCACATTAAGACCAACTAGAATGAAGCTTCAAATGGCCGATGGTCATTTTGAAAGACCTCTAGGATTGCTAGAAGGGATAACTCTAACCACTTGTGGGGTAGAGTTTGAGCATACCTTTGCTATATGTGACTTTGAGAAAAATAATGTCTATGAGATGATTCTAGGAAGACCCTTCCTACAACAATTGCAAGTAGTACAGGATTGGGGAACCAACTCCTTGTACTTACAACACTTAGGGGTCACCACCAAGGTCAATTTGAAGGATTACTCCTTCAGAGATGTACCACCCCTACAGTGGAATCCTATCCACAAGGCAAAAGAAGATTCAATCTCTGTGCATTCCGAAACTTCACCTGATCCATATTGGTTGCATGAAGATACCCATTTGTGGATGTGCAAAGTCGCGGAGGAAGAGGAAAAACGCTTAAAGGCAAGAGAAGAAGGAACTTCTCCAGGAGATAGACCAATTAAGGACCCAGCCTATACACCTATGATCTTTCCAGATGAGGAATTTGAGCCTCATGGCTGGCCAGAAATCTTAGCTACCATGGACATTGCAGTCAATGAAGAACAATGGACACCTCATTGTGATGAGGAGGGTTATGATATCTCAGTGTTCATGTGTCAGCCCTTGCTAGAAGAATGTGACCCTAGTGATGTCATAGAAGAAGAAGAGAATGACGATGATGTAGAGTCCATTGTGATGGATAGTTGCTTTAACTCAGAGAAGCACTATTTAGAAGATGTCGGAGTGTTTAACCAGAAAGAAGAACAACCTCTCACAAGTATTAAAACCGTAAATTCAAAGAATGGAAGTGAGGGTAGTCAAAAGAAAAAGAAAAGAAAAGCTGTGAAACAAGAAGAGGAGGAATCATTGTTTGAAGTACCAAAAAACTTCAAGAAATATGAAGTTGACGACTGCAAAATTTTGGTACGAATGCCTAAGAGAGAGGCCATCATAGGAGAATCATATGATAATAAAGAAAAGACCAAGAAAATTGTAGTGACCATTGAAGAGAATGAAGAGAGATGCACATATATAGGAGATGACCTAAGTGCAAGAGAAGAGATGGAGCTCATAGCTCTATTAAGGGAATATAGGGATGTGTTTGTGTGGCACTAAAGAGACTTGAAAGGGGTAGATCCAAGAATTGGCTCTCATACTATCCCCATGACTGCCGATGCCAAGCCCACCAAACAGAAGCCCTACACATATAATGACACTTATGCGGCCAAGATAAAAGAAGAAATTGATAGGCTGATTGAAGTTGTATTTATCTATGAGATTGAGCATACTGAATGGGTGTCCCCCATTGTAGTGGTGCCGAAGAAGAACGGGAAGTTGCACGTGTGTATTAACCTTAAAAAAGTTAATGCCGCTACGATCAGAGATAGTTATCCACTTCCAGTCACGGAACACTTATTGGAGCGTGTTGCAGGCAATGAAGTTTATAGCTTCCTTGATGGATTTTCAGGTTACAATCAAGTAGCCATTGCTCCCGAAGATCAACACAAAACAGCTTTTGCAACAGAGTAGGGAATCTTTGCATTTCGTGTGATGCCATTTGGGCTCACCAATGCACTTGCAACATTCCAAAGGCTCATGTGTCATGTCTTCAAAGAGTTCTTGCGAAAGAGCTTAGAAGTGTATGTGGACGATTTATGTGCTCATTCCCAAGAAAGAAGATTTCACATTCCTGAGCTCAGACAAATCTTCAACAAGTGTAGAGAATATCGAGTGTGTCTGAACCCAGAAAAGTGTGTGTTCATGGTGCGTCAAGGTAAAATCTTAGGCCATATTGTTTCTAAGAATGGAATCTCAACCGACGAAAATAAGGTACGAGCCATAGCGAAGCTGCCAAGGCCAAGGAATGTTAAAGAGGTACAAGCCTTTATGGGCCATTGTGGATATTACCGTAGGTTTATCCACATGTACGCGATCATAGCTAGACCCCTTTATGCCCTGTTGTCTAATTTTGAGTGGAACAATGAATGCGAGAATTCTTTCAATGAACTGAAGAAACGTTTGTGCACAACACCAATATTGACAACCCTAGATTGGAGTAAGCCATTCCATGTCCATGTGGATGCCTCCAATCATGCCATCGGATGTGTGCTAGCACAACCCACAGGTGAAGGGAATTTAGATTTACCCATAACATATGCTAGCAGACAGCTAACCGCAGCGGAACGAAACTATACCACAACTGAGCGAGAGGGCTTAGGCATGGTATATGCTGTGAAGAAGTTTAGACACTACTTATTGGCCAATAAGTTCAAGTTTTTCAATGATCATCAAGCTTTGTTATATTTGGTCAATAAACCCTCCAATACTGGGCGCTTAGTAAGATGGTTTCTCTTACTAATGGAATATGACTTTGAAGTTGTTGTCAGGAAAGGTAGGACCCACCTTCGGGCACATCATCTTTCTCGCATCACTTCAGGTGAGTCACCGCAAGGAGTGTCTGACGAATTACCTGATGCTTATCTGTTCAATTTAGAAGTTGTTCCTAAATGGGCAAATAAGTTGGTACCAGTCTTAACCTTCGGGCCTGCAAAAAAGAATGTTAAAACATCACAAGAAGAAATTGTAAAATCACAAAAATATCACATATTGGCAGGAAGCATGTACAAACAAGATACTGAGGGTGTATTAGCTTGTTGTGTCGAGGATGATGAACACAGTAGTTGGTTGCAGCAAGCTCATGAAGGATTGCTAGGAAGTCACTATTCTAAACAACGAACATTTCAGAATTTGAAGCGTTTAGGAGTGTATTGGCCTAGCATGGACAAAGAAATACATGAGTGGATTAAGAATTGTCCAATGTGCAGAGAGAGACCCCCTGTGGAGCATGCGACCCTTTATCAAGTGTCATTAATTCGAGATTGGAGTGCCATTGGTAGAGTTTATGAGGTCGGGAAGATTACCCAAAGAGGCTAGTCTAGCAAGAAGACGAAGCATGGAGCAAGAGGCTCAAGGCTATGCCTTAGTAGGAGAGAACCTATACCGAAGAGGCAAAGATGGTTACTTAAGACTGTGCGTTCATGAATCAGACTATTTAAAGGTCTTAGAGACTGCACACAGTGGTGTTGCAGGTGGACATTTTGGTCCTGATCGAGTGATCAAGACCATTCTATTCTCAGGACTTTGGTGGTCCACTCTTCATATGGATGCACATACCTATGTGAAGAAATGTGACAACGTGCACAATATCCAGTTAGAAAAGACGAGATGCCTTTGAGGCCAATGATGGGAGGGCGTGCATTTTTGAAGTGGGGCATAGACTTCATAGGTCCTATTAACCCCCCAGCTAGAAACTCCCATGCAGAATACATTATTGTAGCCACAAACTACCTTACCAAGTGGGTAGAAGTGAAAGCCACAACAAAGAATGATGCTCAGACTACGGCTAAGTTCTTATTCGAGAATGTGTTCACGAGATATGGGCTACCAATAGAGTTAAGTGAGCGATAGAGGCACGCACTTGTTGAATGAAGTCATTGAAAATCTTCTCCAAGAATTCTTGGTGATACATAAGAAATCTGCCCCCTATCACCCACAAGCTAACGGACAAGGTGAGAGCACAAACAAGATCCTATGTAATGTCTTGGCCAAGCTTGTAAACAACAAACGCTCTGATTGGGATAAACAACTTCATCATGCTGTCTGGGCTTATCGAGTTGCCTATAAAACGGTACTGAATGCCACCCCATTTCAGATGGTCTGCGGACAGAATGTTGTGCTACCATTAGATTTCCTAATCCCAGCATTAAAAGTAGCACAAGAGCATGAGTGGAATGGACATGAATTGTCCTCTAGGATCTTTGATCTAGAACGCTTAGGTGAGACAAGGCTACGAGCGGCAGCTGTTGGGAGTGATGGTAGGATGCACTCAGAAGATTGAGTTGGTGCTGCTATACCTGCTTCACACCAGCCCTCCTTTGATTCTTGATATGCTTAGTACACACCTTAAGCTTTCAAATGATACCAAGAAAGCATATATGTACTTTGCAAATGATATGTGTAATGACCAAATCAAAACAGATAACTTGGCACTTCAAAAAATCAAGAAAAACTTTCTATTCCTGTAGTGACACCTGCTCAGTCTTTTACTCAGTGTGACCAGCACACTAACAATTGATCTAATTCCTTCTTGGACATATTAAATTAGTTTAACAAGCTATCATTTGCAAGTGGAATGAGAAGAAATGATAAACTACTCACTGAGAAATCACTTTAGCAAAATAATATGTGCCCCCGACTTTTTAGGAACTCTGCAGATACACACCAGTGTGCACTTCGAGCAAGATTTCTCCGAGATGGCTGATCCTTTGGCCTTGAGATTTTGTAGGTGTGTAGTATACTTGGAGCTGGTTCCAATGTGCTTTGAATCACGTGATTTGGTTCAGTAGATCCTGAGATATGAGCTGTTGAAGTTGACAGACTTGGAGTAGATGACTCAGAGACAACAGAGATAGTGAATGTGTATACTTCTATTGATTAATGTGTTTGTACAATCTCATTAGCATGACAAGCATAGCTAAATGAGGTATTGTGGTGTAGGCTATGGAGTAGCACTAACACACACAAAGTTACAACAGTAGAATGCCTCGGGGAGTGAGCTGAAGTGAGAGACTCACCCGCGACTTTTCCACTTCATCTTTTATAGAAGTTTTGTGATCATTTGAATTTGAAATTCAAATCTAGGCTCCCTAGAATCTCTCCTCTAAAAGTAGGGAGATATTCTCTCCAATTACACCATCCAAATTCCACGACTAATCAAGTAGGTATGTGGTACAAGTAAATGCCAAGTCATATAGACTTTTACAATGAGTGAAAGGTAATAACATATAAGTATGGGTTCCTATGCCTTTTCCTTTAAGTGAAGCCTTGATGACATTTGGCCAAGCTTATCTTCCAAGGTTCCAAGCCAAGTGTGAAGGCTTGAAATGCACGAACAGCTCCCCCTCAAGCCAAACACTTTGGCTTAAGTCTTCATCTTCTTCATCTTTAGTCTTCAATCACATCCTGCAATCCAATCATGGATTTAAATATGCATAACTTGTTTCCATCCAATGCTTTAGTGAGCAAATCTGCACATTGCATATTAGTAGACACATATGTCAATTGAATGTCTTTACTAAGCAACTTCTCTCTCACATAGTGGTAATGAACCTCTATGTGTTTGGTTCTGGCATGATATACTGGATTAGCTGCAAGGTGAAGAGAGCTAGTGTTATCTCCAAAGATAATTGGTGGCCTTGTATATAGGCCTAACTCTGTATATAGAAGCTTCAACCAGATAGCTTCTTGAGTGGCATTGGCAAGCCCTCTATACTCTGCTTCAGTGGATGACAATGCCACTGTAGGTTGTTTCTTGGCTGAGCAAGAAATAGGCTTATCTCCTGCAAAAGAAATGTAACCTGATGTGCTCCTCCTATCATCCTTGCATCCTGCCCAATCTGCATCTAAGTAAACTTTAATGTCAATATCTGATGTATAAGGAAAGTACAAACCATGATTCTGAGTTCCCTTCAAGTACTTCAAGATCTTCTTTGCTGCCTCTAGGTGAGGTACCCTTGGTTTGTGCATGAATTGACTAAGCACACTAACTCCATATGCTATGTCAATTCTTGTCAAGGTAGCATAGTTCAAACTACCTACCATACTTTGATATCCTTTAATGTCTTGTATTTCATCTCCTTCATGAGCACTTAGCTTTAGGTTGACCTCCATTGGAGTAGTAGATACTTTAGCATCCTCCAAACCAAACTTCTTGACCATATCCTGTACATACTTCTTTTGAGTGATATATATACCTGAGTTAGTGTAGACTAACTCAAGACCTAAGAAGTATTTCAATCCAAGATCATTGATCTTGAACTCCTTCATCATCTGTCCTTTGATGTGTCTAATCCCATTGACATCATTACCTGTAATGATGATGTCATCAACATAAACACACAAGTAGATTACCTCTGTATTACCTCTCTTTATGAATAGAGAAGTGTCTGCTTTACTCATCACAAATCCTTGGTCTTGTAGATAGGTTGTCAACCTGTAATTCCATGCTCTAGGTGCTTGCTTCAAACCATATAGAGCCTTCTTGAATTTACAAACATAATTTACCTTCTTGGGATCTTCATAGCCAGGTGGTTGTGACATGTAGACTTCTTCAGATATCCATCCATTCAAGAAAGCATTCTTGACATCTAATTGGTACATGTTCCAATTTTTGGATGCAGCTACACTCACTAATATTCTGATAGTTGGCATCTTAGCCACAGGAGAAAATGTCTCCTCATAATCAATGCCTTGGGTTTATGCAAAACCCTTGGCTACCAACCTAGCTTTGTACCTGTTGATTGTTCCATCTGAATTTCTCTTTAACTTGTAGATCCATCTGGATCCTATCACCTTCATAGATTCCTTCTTGGGTACCAAGTCCCAAGTATCACTCTCCTTGAGAGCTTCCATTTCTTCATCCATAGCTTCTTTCCATTCTGGTTTGGTGATTGCTTCTTCATAGGTACCTGGTTCTTCATTCAACAAATCCTTTGCAAGATATACAGAATGTTTAGTTACAAGTGATGTGTCATACCCAAATCTGATTGGTCTCTTGCTTTCTCTCTGAGATCTTCTAATTGCTTGAGTTGAGGATTCTGGTATATCTTCTAGCTTCTTTATCTTCATCTTTCCTTTGGACTTCCATGCCTTGAATTCCTCAAGGTTAATTGTATCATCATCATCTGAGCTTGAGTCTTCTTTCTGGATTGGTTCCTCCTTTGTGAGCCTTGGGAAGTCTTCTTCCATATCATAGGGTAGACTAACCTTCCTGCATTCATTCTCATACCATGAGTCATTTTCATCAAAGATGACATCTCTGCTTACCTTGAAGCCTTTGTTTGTTGGGTTGTAGAATTTGTATCCCTTTTGGTTCAAATCATAACCAATGAAGATACATTTTTCAGCTTTAGGGTCTAGCTTTCCCCTTACCTGTGAGGGAATATGCACATATGCTACACAACCAAAGATTTTGCAATGATCCAAAGAAGGTCTCTTACCATGCCAAGCTTCATATGGTGTCATGCCATCAAGTGATTTGGATGGCAACCTGTTGATGAGATAGGTGGCAGTGGATACACTTTCTGCCCAAAGATAATTTGGCAATTTCTTTTCATTAAGCATAGACCTAGCTGTTTCTACAATGAGTCTATTCCTTCTTTCAGCTACCCCATTTTGTTCAGGTGAGTACCTTGTGGTTATCTCCCTCTTGATGCCTCTTTCCTGCAAGAAATCTTCAAACTCATTGGAGAAGTATTCTCCTCCTCCATCTGACCTTAGCCTCTTCAAGCTTCTTCCTGTTTGGTACAAGTGCAAGATACCTCTTGAAACAATTAAACACTTCATCTTTATGCTTCATAAAGTATAAGATAGTCCACCTGCTATAATCATCAATGAAGGACACATAATACCTTGAACCTGAAATGGAAGGGTCCTTGCTAGGTCCCCAAACATCTGTGTGTACCAAGTCTAGGTAGTCTTCATGCATGAAACCTTTCCTTGAATAGGGCGACCTGTGAGACTTACCAAACTGACATGCTCCACACTTGTAAATCATGTGTTGCTTGGACACATTAGGTATCCCAAGCACACATTGATCCCTGCATATTTGTTTTAGGGTTCTTTCACCTATGTGACCTAACCTCTTGTGCCATATCTCTAACTCTGAAAGTGTTTGATCCTTGTAATTATACAAAGCAATGTTCTTGGTGTCTTCTAGCTCAAAAGTAAACAATCTACCTGATTTCTCCCCTTTGGCTATCCTTCTGAATCCATGTCTTGGGTCCTCCACATATGCTCCATGTTGTGTGAATCTGACCTGCAAACCTTTCTCCACAATCTGACCAACACTCATTAGATTCTTGGTGATGGTTGGTACATAGAGTACCCTGCTGAATAGGTTTTGGTTACCATCACATGTCTTTACATTTCCAATCTTAACAACAGAATGTTTAGTGTCATCACCTGTTTGTACCTGATGTTTTCCCTTGGGTTCTTCCAAATCAGAAAGTAATGCCACATTGCCAGCTACATGGTTAGAACATCCTGAGTCAATATAAAATAAATGATCATCATTTGTACCTGCCTTGGAGGTCATATTCATGATCAATAGGGAGTCATCTTGCTCCTCTGTGTAGTTGTTGTAATCCCTTCTGTTTCTGAACCCACCTTGGTAATTACCATTGTGGTTGTGGTTGTAGTTGTTGTTGTATTGATTGTTGTTTCCATTGTAGCCTTGGTGTTGGTTGAACCTGCCTCTCCCTTGAGAGTATCCACCTCTTGAGTAGCCTCTTCCTCTCTGATTCTTGTAGTTCTTGTAGCATTCATCTGTGGTATGATTGGACAATCCACAAATGTTGCATGGTGATGAGTTGTAGGGTCTCCCCCTACCTGACTTACCTCCTCTGCCTCTTCCTCTAGATGATCTACCTCTCCCTGCATAATTAGCTTGGGAGGTAGAGCCTTCTTCATCCTGTTTCTTCCCTTTACCTTTATCCTTAACTTTCTTATCAGTATACAGAGCAGAGGGGTTGTTACCTTTTGATTGATCTCCTGCCTTTGTAAACTTTGCTTCATGTGTGAATAGTTGGCCCATGAGTGTTGTGGGATCTGGGGTATGCATATCCATATAGAGGTCCATTGCAGTGGTGAAACTTTCCCACTTATCATCTGCCTTGAGTCCATTTGTTACTTGCCTAACTATTTGCTCCTCTTCAATCTCCTCTCCAATGCTTGCTAATTGGTCTGCCACATCTTTAATCTTTGTCACATACTCTGAGACTGACTGCTTGGGCTGCTTCCTAAGGGTTGTGAATTCAATCCACAGTTGATTCTTCGTAGCCCTTGTGTTGGAAGAAAAGTATGTTGACAAGGTTTCCCAAGTCTCTTTGGAAGTCTTACAGTTCCTTATATGAGGTAAAAGGAAATCAGATATAGAGTTAAGAAGGTAATACCTTGCCAAAGCATCCTTTGCACACCATTGGTTGAGTCTCTCTTGTTCATCCTTGGTGGGTAGTCCCCTAGCGTTGAATGAGGGCAATTCCTCATCTCCTGACATGTATCCAAACAAGATCCTTCCTTGTAGATAGGTCTTCATTCTCAGAGACCAAGCCTGGTAATTGTTCCTATGCAATTTGTCAATGAATGAAGGAAAACCATCTCCCATGTTTACCTTATTTGCTCTGATACCACTGTTGGGAGTGATGGTAGGATGCACTCAGAAGATTGAGTTGGTGCTGCTATACCTGCTTCACACCAGCCCTCCTTTGATTCCTGATATGCTTAGTACACACCTTAAGCTTTCGAATGATACCAAGAAAGCATATATGTACTTTGCAAATGATATGTGTAATGACCAAATCAAAACAGATAACTTGGCACTTCAAAAAATCAAGAAAAACTTTCTATTTCTATAGTGACACCTGCTCAGTCTTTTACTCAGTGTGACCAGCACACTAACAATTGATCTAATTCCTTCTGGACATATTAAATTAGCTTAACAAGCTATCATTTGCAAGTGGAATGAGAAGAAATGATAAACTACTCACTGAGAAATCACTTTAGCAAAATAATATGTGCCCCCGACTTTTTAGGAACTCTACAGACACAGACCAGTGTGCACTTCGAGCAAGATTTCTCCGAGACGGCTGATCCTTTGGCCTTGAGATTTTGTATGTGTGTAGCATACTTGGAGCTGGTTCCAATGTGCTTTGAATCACTTGATTTGGTTCAGTAGATCCTGAGATATGATCTGTTGAAGTTGACAGACTTGGAGTAGATGACTCAGAGACAACAGAGATAGTGAATGTGTATACTTCTATTGATTAATGTGTTTGTACAATCTCATTAGCATGACAAGCATAGCTAAATGAGGTATTGTGGTGTAAGATATGGAGTAGCACTAACACACACAAAGTTACAACAGTAGAATGCCTCGGGGAGTGAGCTGAAGTGAGAGACTCACCCGCGACTTTTCCACTTCATCTTTTATAGAAGTTTTGTGATCATTTGAATTTGAAATTCAAATCTAGGCTCCCAGAATCTCTCCTCTAAAATTAGGGAGATATTCTCTCCAATTACACCATCCAAAGTCCACGACTAATCAAGTAGGTATGTGGTACAAGTAAATGCCAAGTCATATAGACTTTTACAATGAGTGAAAGGTAATAACATATAAGTATGGGTTCCTATGCCTTTTCCTTTAAGTGAAGCCTTGATGACATTTGGCCAAGCTTATCTTCCAAGGTTCCAAGCCAAGTGTGAAGGCTTGAAATGCAGCAACAGTAGCAGGCATCTATGCTGCAAAGAAAAGACAAAAGGCATACTTTGATGCACACATTAAGGATAAGGGACTGAAAGAGGGAGATCTAGTGTTGGTTTACAGACTAAAACAACATGCCCGTAAGTTGGAAAAACGAGGATATGGACCCATGATCATTAACAGAATTTCCACTAGCGGTGCAGTTCAATTGGCTACTTTAGAAGGTGATATCTTGCCCAACTATATTAGTGGATGTAGAGTCAAGTTATACCAAGAACCTCTTAAAGAGGATATGCTTACGAGACTCAACACTGCTAAGAAACGAAAAGAAGAGGAGTTAAGGGTGAGAGAAGAAGCACAAGCAAAAGCTAGAGAGCGTATTAGGCGAAATAAGTTAAGGCAAATAGGCCTAGAGGTCAACTCAAAAGCTCCAAAATATTACATGGATATGTGCCAAAGATCGGGCATAACTACTTCTCAAGTCATTGACTGACGTCCCTTTGTGACCATAGAGATCCGACAAGGAAAGGGTGCCAGGACTGTGAAAGCATTGATTGACTCAGGTGCAGCAAGTAGTGCGGTTAGATTGTCCTACTGCCAAGACTTGCTGTTGAGCATCAATCCCATATAAGCTTATCTTATAGGATTGGGAGGTGTGGAAACCCCTTGTTTGGGCGAGGTGTTCCAATGAAAGTCACAGCGCTAGTGTGTCAAGATGAGAACCTTACAGAACCACTTGTCTTGGGTCAAGATTGGATCTATGACCATGCAGTTAACTTAAATCTAAGAAGTCAAACTCTTCAAGTTTGGGTACATGAACAATGCATTACATTAGAATTAGAGCACTGCATGCTCCTAGATCATAGCACCACACACTCTCTTAGTTCTTCTAAGACTAATCATATGGAAGAAGATGTGGTATGTGTCAAAAGCTCTATGATGCAGAAGGAGTCAATCGTGGAAGAACAGGTTCAAAGGCGGGTGGATCTTTCTTCTTCTCCAAAGAATCAAGTAGCCACAGCAATGAGTGCACCACACAGGCAAACACAACTGTTCATGACAACTGCTACATCAAATAGAAGGACACCATTCGATAAGAAAGCAGTTTCGAGCATGAAGCAGATCTGGGTATGCAAAGGAGAGCAACCACCAGCCTTGCCCTCACAAATCCCATCTAGGTGAGCCAACCAGGCCAGAAGACGAAGGAAGCAGCTCGGACAAGCTCAATCACAAGGTATCCAACAAATTTGGGTGCCTAAGAAATTAGCTGCAGCTCAACAAGGGCAATTACAGATGTGGGTACCTAAGAAGCTCTTACATCCACAACAACCTATGTTCTCCCACATGCAAAAGGTCTCAACAAAGAAGCCAAAAAGAGAAAAGGGTAAGAACCATGTACAGAAACCAAAAGAAGATCAAATCAGCTCTTCAACAATAGTAGAAAGACGTGCAAAAAGGATATGGGTTTGGAAGCCAAAAGTACAAGTAGCCTTCACCGAACCAATGGGTCAACCACACTGGATACCAAAGTTCAGAAAGCATCCAAAGATGAAGACACCTGAAGTGCCAAATGTTGTTTGGATTCCAATAAGGAGAATTACATCATTTCGGGATCCGATGGATACCTCCACCAAAGCCGGCATCAACATCCACAAGCAACATTGAAAGCCTCGACGCGCGGAAACCAAAAACTTCTTGCACAACCCTATCTTTTGCACCATTCAAGTCATGCATTTCCAAAGTATGCATTAATATAGGGCCACATTACATGGCCGTGCATAGACACATTTGAGAGTCCCTTGCACAAGAGCACATTGACATATGTCAACTCGTTTTACTGATACTAATGTTTGTCTTCTTGTTTTGTGGCATGGTTCCTCAAAAAAAAAAAAAGAGAAAAGAGAGAGAAAAAATTGTTCCAAGGTTTGGCTCATGGAACATGAAGGACTCATGCTTAATTGAAGGTGGAACTGTTGATTACTGGACATTTATCAGTTTAGATAGAAGTGTGTCTCGGCTAGCAGATGATATTATTGCTGCCTTATCTGGTAGATGTCAAGAACTTAGCATGAACAGGGCATCCACAACTATGGTTTCCCCTTACCATGGTGGGAGTGAAGATCCTGAAGGTCCCCAACTTGAGTGATGCTTAACTACTGTATGTATGAGAGCATCCAAGGAGATATTTGCAAGAGTTTGTTTGGTACCCCGAAAATCCTTGTATGTATACTAGATGAGAAGACTCCTGCTTATGGTGAGCTAAAGAGAGTATGTGAAACTAAGCTTGGCGTAGTTACCCAATGTTGTTTGTCAAAGAACATAAAGAAATTCAATTCTCAGTATTTGGCAACATTGCTTTGAAAAGAGGAGACAGAACAAGACACTCATAGAATTTTCATCAGTGGACCATCAACACGGACATTCATCGACAATGTCCCATCACAAATGCCGGGTGTACAACACGAAGAGATAAACATCGATCGAACCTTCACCATGGTAAGTATCTTTACTCTCGAAACACCATAACCATGATAGCTTAGGAAACCTCTTCGTCGACATACCCTTGAGCACTTAGCTCAAGACCCCCAATTTTTGCACCATACTTCTTCTGATGCATTTTCGAAGCAAGCATACATAGGGCTACATTACAAGGTTGTGCACAAGGCACATATTTTCCTCAACCCATGCACAAACAGACTTACCCATCCTCCATTATGGCTTATGAGTACTTGGCATGACTACTATGAACATCATCTTTGGACGATCTGAGGTCATCAATGGAGACTCACAAGGACACAATCATGCTGGATTCCAAGGCAAAAGCACCTACCAAGGGACTACAACGTGCAAAGACTCGCAGTGACAAAGGAAGAATCGGACAACCAACCTTTTCACATTTGAAAGAGAGACGGCTCTAGTTCTTCTGAATGGGCACTCCCTCTCAAGGCAACCTGGAACAACCATTACAACAAGGGTCTGTCAGGGACGACAGACTCGAGAGGGGGGGGGAGTATTGAAGCTCAAAGTCAAGGACAAGGCATGGAAGCACATCAAAAAGGTGGACACACAAGGAAAGGGAGCAAGTAGGGAGCTCCAAGAAGTGTATGTCAATTTTTCACAAGAATTCCCTACAAAAATAGTGATTTTCATCACTAAAAACCATTGTAAATACCATTTTCTATTTTTATAACTCCATTTTGTTCAAGCCGAGGAGTCCTCAAGCTTGAGGAGTATTAGAATATCATCCTACCAATTTTCATAATTTTTAGACTTCGTTTGAGCCCTCAAATAAGCCTTGGAACCTAATTTTTAACTAGGCCGGACACTAGGTCTGGACAGGGCCAAAACTAGTCAAAAAACTATAAAAAGAGCTAGAGAGCTCATTTTGGAGGTTAGCTTGTTAGAGAATAGAGCTTTGTAAGAGAAATCATTTGCAATAGAATCTTTCCATTGTTCCTTCGTTTGATCTTGCTTTGTGTGCGTGTGTGTGTGCATCCTTGTGTGCTTTCACTCACACACTTGTGCCTTCACTTGCTTGTGGTCTTCATACCGGTCCTCACATCTCCGTGGATTGACAAGTAAAGGAGGTGGTGCTTACACTTGAGCTACACTAGTAAACATGTATGTGAAGGATATATTTTGGGCAAAATGCAACATTCCTCCATCCCAAAAGATGGTTCATTTGGAGCTACTTAGAAATTGTAGTTTGTTCATCATGATGTCTGTGGTCCTATGCAAACACCTTCTTCTGGGAACTACCTTTACTTCATGATGGGCAAAATATTGCTATTCCTCCTTCCCAAAACATGGTTCAGTTTGAGCTACCCAAAAATTGCAACTTGTTCATAGTGATATCTATGGTCCTATGCACACACCTTCTTTTGGGAATTTACTTCGTGACATTCATCGGTTATTTTTCTAGGTATGCATGGCTATATCCATTGAAACAAAATTCTGAGGTTTTTATGTGCTTCAAATAGTTTGTGGTTAAACTTCTAAGGTTGATTTCTCACAGTACAAGTCCTGTTTTGCTAAATACGTTTAGCCATAGCTTCCTTACCTTCTAACTTAGAGTTTGAATGCTCACTCATCAAAAACTTTAAACTGTGCATGAAGATCCAAGCAAAACTTTGACACAAAAAAGTGTGCGACTCTGAGAGTTCTATTTATAGAATTTACATATATATGTTCCTTTTGATCATACACATAACCTGAAAGGAATTAGACCTTGAAACTTTGAACATAGCTTGATTAGCTTCTAGACTATATGTGTACAAAAGATTTTTTGAACCACATGATCGGGCTAAGAGAAATCAAAGAAGGACTCGATGCTAACTCAGGAAGATGACTCTCTACACTTCTATCACATGAACTCTTTTCTTCTAATGAGTCTTTCACCTATTTCTTTACATTATTGACTTATATACACATGATTCTAGACCCAGCCCCTGTCTATTACATTACTCCTTATCATTCTAATGATCATCTATACTCATTGTATAAGATTATTTATCTGTAATGTACATATGTATACAAGCTACATTTTTGAGATCTCTTCACTTTCTCCAATTACTTGTTTGGCTTCATTTTGATTTCTGACTTGCTTCAAGTTCTTATAATCATCAAGTGGGGATTTGTTTGTTCCAACAGATCCCCCTCCATCACTAATTGTGATTATGCCAATCTTCTTCATTCTTGCCATCTCTTTGAACTTTTATAACTTAGGTCCATCTAAGATCTTTGTCATCATATCTGCAACTTGCTCTTTTGTTGGTGTATACAATAATCTCTTTGTCAAGTACCTTTTCTCTCAAGAAATGATACTGAATCTCTATGTGTTTAATCATGGCATGAAAAACAGGATTAACTATCAAATATAATGAACTCATGTTGTCTCCAAAAAT